>MINK01171993.1:13104-55100 GCA_001735545.1 Phormia regina
TCAACTTCTTCTAACTCCCACTACTCTCACTCCTTAAACAAACCACTCAGCCACATAACCAGTAGAAGTTAAGAAAGAGAGCAAAAAAACATAAGAAACAAAATATATATAAAACAAATTTACGGTAATAACATCAACTTCTAACAAATTAGATTGTTTTCCACTTGAATTCGTTTATATGCTTGATTTATACAAATCATCATCATCATCTTCAGCTACAATGCCACTACAAAAAAAAAAAACTACAACAACTTAATAATTAACAATAACAATTTCATCATTTGCAATAAGAGAAAACATATAAATATATAAACCAACAACTATAACAACATTATTATTGTTATTACCATCATTATTAAGTATAACGGAACAAAACAAAATAACATTAGTGATCTCCCCCTTATAATCGATGGATATTTCTCTTTAGCTCTTATTACTCTTACTGGAATTTTATATTTATTTTTTGTTTAAGAAAAAAAAAATAAAATAGCAAAAAAATAAAAGTAAAAATAAAATATCTAAAACATTAACTTCTAGCACACACTTTAACATTTTATTATTTAACTTATTTTGTTGTTAAAGAAACAACAACAGCAACAACCATAAAACCGTCAAAGTGGACAAGAGGAACCAGCAGTCAAAAGGACAAATACTAAAAGGGATGAGCAGGATATGAATATGAATAAATGAGTAGTCATTACGAGACAGTTATTTAAAAGAATAAATACTTTTTGCTTAAAATTATTAATTTCAGAAGTTTCAGATTGGGGTAAAAAACGTAAAGAAAATAGCACTTAATTCGGTAAAGGGTAATATCAATATTTAAAAATTTACTATTCGAATTTTAAGGCGCTTTTTGAAAGCATTCTCATGCCCGTCCTTCCGTTCGTCTGTTCAAAATGTCCTTTGTACGATATATAATTATCTTCGGTTCTGCCCCACTGTCTAATGTTTAATAATGTTTCGAAAAACATTAACTTCTAAAATTGGACTATATATAATAGACAACATCAACTATTTTTTAAACAATTTTCAGAACAAACATCTAGTAAAAAAGTTTTATTTTAGTATAATTTTCAAAAAAAAAAATAAGAAACATTTTTTAACAAAATATTATTACCAATTACTTTTTAAAGACTTATTTTTTATTTTCGTACCTAACTTAAAGTTGGGAATATTTCTGACATTTACCCTAATGTAGTTATTTGAAAACTCAACTCAAATTAAGTTTGAATATCTTAAATATTCTTTGTTATAATATTGTTAAAAAAAATGATTCATTATAAAGACTTCTTAAGAAACCATTCCTTTCCATTTCATCTTATATTCCATTACTCAAGTATTTCCTACTTAGCTTTTATTTTCCTGCTATTTCCCAAAAATGTTTTTTTTTTTTTGTTTTGTTCTCTCATTTTTTCCTATTAACGAAAATTTATGATAATAATCGCTGCGAAATTGTTATGACCATGCTAAAATTGATGATAATAATGATTATAATAATAATGATAATGACGACGTAAATAGAAACAATGACTAGTAAAAAGAAGCATAAAACAGTCAACAATTTAACATCATCTGCAGCAGCATCATCCACACCATCATCATTAAAGTCCAAAATAAAAATAAAAAAAAAAAGAAAGCAAACTTTTTTGTTTTTTTGTTTTTCTTTTTTTTTTATGAAAATGAAATGAAACGTAAAAACAAAACTTATTGTTACGCTTTTCAAATGCGACTAAGTACCAAACAACAATCAGCATGATTATCATCATGAAAACTCTTCTTAAAGTTAAAAACAGTTGTAGTAACTATATGGCACGTTTGGATATTTGCTATGTGAACTTATATACATACATACATACCTTCTTACTAACATTCATATAAACAAAAAATAAAAAAAAAAAAACTCAAACGAATTACTATAATATTTCTTATAAATTTCCGTAACAAATGTTTATTGCTATTGCTATTTCTATTATGTTGCCATGAATTCTCTAGCCATTGAAAATCTAACGGTCTATCAGCTGACTTTAATTTGAATTAAATTTGAAATGGCTGTTAGTTGAATAAAAAGTGTGGTGAATTTATTGTCGGATAAACATAAGTTGTTAAGGGGAAAGAAAGGAATTTTGAATATGTACTTCTTGAATATGGACTTCTTGTTTTGATATCTATTCATCAATATAGAACTGTTTTACATCGAGGAGAGTTTTAATAAGTAATAGGAAATAGAAAAAGGATATTGAAATATCTTTTGGAAAAAGAATGGATGCATTAACAAAGCCCTGAGCAGTAAATTAAATTTCCCCATACATATTTATGAGTTTTAGAAAGTGAGATTACTTGGAAATACACTTATTATTTTGGTCCTTTAATAACGGCGAAAACTGCCGCCAGTTTGTTCATAATTAAGTGGAAGGATATGTATATGATTATGATTGTGGCTTTATAACAAATTTAATGAAAAAAAAAAAAAAACAGATATAAACACATACAGAGCAGATTCACTATTTGTGTATTTGCATATATATTTTGAAAGAAAAAATATGAAAACCATGATATAAAAATAACAAGATAGCGCCGCTCTCTCTATTTGTCACCGTGATAACCATTTGAAGTTGGAGCCAATACTACAATAAGTACATAAAAATAAAATTATTGAAAAAATGTCTTACATTTAGAAAAGCTTTTTGTTCTAAGATTAAAAAGTACTGTTGTCTCGACAATATATCTACATAATGGTAATATTGAAGTCCATATATTTATAAAGAACATTTCACACATTCATTTAATGCATATATCATATTTTTACCGTTGAATATTTTTAATTAAAATTTATAAAATTAATATTTTAAAGTAAAGAAAAGAAAAAAGCAGATGTGTGTTATTTTAAGTCATAAAATATCATTTATGTAACAAAAAAATAAAAAAAATACAAATATCAAATAATTAGCCTAAAAGTCAAAAATATTTTGTGAAAGCGAAGTGAAACTACGTTCTAACTATTTTAAATGTGATCAACATTTCCCCATATTATTAATCTATTTTTTTCTCTTTCTCTCTCTCTCTCTTTTTAGGTAAGTTAATGAACAAATCAAATCAAAAATGTTTATTGTAAGTATTTTGAAAGCATCTTTTATGTATATGCCAGAGGACTTCAAAATCCCTAAACATAATAGCAACGGAACATCCTAAAATTATTCAATAAATAAATGTTATTTTTTTATTAGAACTATGAAAAAAAATATATATCTGATTTGTCTTGCTAATATAAATATAATTTTCTATATAAATAAGTCAGCTAAGATAATCGGGAGTTTAATATGAATTAAAATTATAGCTTCATATATAATATTATGTATAATTTTTTTTTTTTGTATTTTTTCCACATACAGCGTTATAAAAATTAGCTTTAAACCAATCTCTTCTTAATCCTCATCGCCCATCATAAAACCGGTCATTTATTTCTCATTTGTTTAACTCAACCAAAAACTATCAAGTATGAAATTTCTTAACTTAAAAGGACTAGAAAATATTATTTTGGCAAAGAAACTTGTGTTCAGATATTAAACATTAAATTGCTTTTTGTTTTCAGGCTGACGTTTAAATATACGATATAATTTAAACGCACAAGCCAACTCACTCACACAAACACTTGAATTAACATATACACATGTAAGCCAAAAGAAAAAATAGAAATAAGAATAAACTCAAATATGCAACATAGATACCTACATATACATATATAAAATGTAGTTTTAACTTGAGGGCTTTTTTCTTAAAATGATTTTTGTATGTATGTATGTGTGTATGTATGTATGTATGAATATCTGACTATTTACTTTTTATCTGCCCACTCATATGATGTTGAAAATCTAACTGAAAATCTCAAACGTATAACGTTTGAGATGATGCTGCTCATGATGACGTTGGAGAAAGACGAGGATGATATACGTAATTTTAGATTTTTTTGTTGTTGTCTATTTTGAATAGAGGACTTAGAAAAATAGCAAAAGAATAAAATAGGAAACAAGTAGTACTAGTAAACAATGTAATAATAAAAAAAAGAGCAAGTGCGTTTTGGGAATTAGAGATGAGTAAAAATATTTCGATCCATTATACAGTTTTCATATTTATGATTTTAGCCAAGGGATTTAGGGTTTATTACACTTTGTTGTTGTTCCTGTTGTTTTTCCACTATTATAAGAAGTTAAGTTTTTTTTTTACATGTTTTGTCTTAAAACCATAAACAGTTTGGGCTGCATTTCTCTAGTGATGAAAAGGGGAGGTTTTGTTTGTTGTGTGTGTTTATGGGAGGATTTTCTATTTTGTTTTTCTCTATACATAAATATTTATTTGGTTTAGGGGGAAAGAGAGGTGGGGGTGAGTTTTGCTACCACTTGATTGTATTTTATTTTATTGTTAAGTTTTTATTACATTCATTATGATACTTTGGGGAGTTCAAAATACTCAAAATTGAAGAATCTTGTTTTCTTTGACAAGTCATTGGAGTTGGTTTATACAGGTTGGAAAAGAAAAGTTTGTAAAACAAAATATCCATATATATATATTTTTTTTTTTTTTGGTAAATAAAGCAAATTTTCAAAGGGGATACAAAAGTTTTGCTTGGAAGTAGTTTGTTAAGAAATTTTTTAAAATCGATTTTAAGTTAATGCAATTTATTGAATATTGACAAAAAGTATAGAAATCAGAAACCTTTAAAAACTTTTGAAAATAATGTTATGAAGAAACTGCTTTCATTAACTTAAGTTAATTATAGAGTAAAATTGCTTTAGATAGCTCTACACCACATACATTATATGTCGAACTAGACTAAATAATACGTTAGAAAATATTGCTATGGTCTACTGTCAATAGCCTAGGCTCTAGTCTATACTATTGATTTGAATATAGTCTAGACTATTGACTAGACTATTTACTAGACTAGTGTCTATACTATTGAGAAGACTATAGTTTAGACTATTAAATAGAATATACACTAGGCTATTGTCTGAACTATATTTTAGACTATGCTATTGATAAGGCTATTATAGACTATTTACTAGACTATAGTCTGGACTATTAGCTAGACTATAGTCTGGACTATTAGCTAGACTATAGTCTGGACTATTAGCTAGACTATAGTCTGGACTATTAGCTATATTATACACTACATAATCGACTAGGCTATATGCTAGATCATATTCTAGACTATTGACTAGATTATAGTCTGATTATCGTCTAGTGACTAGACTATAATTGCGACTATTTGCCATTTACCATTGTCTTGGCTGCTGACTAGACTATTGTCTTAATAATGACTATTAATAAGAAGATATTTGTGACCGTTGACTAGGCTATAGCTTTGAATATAAACTAGGCTATATTTTAGACTTTCGATTGTTTTTCTTTTTTTGTTTTTTTTTTTTTTTTAATTTTCATATATTATAAGTTGCAGCTGGCAAAGCTGTATAGTATAAAATGTGTAGCATTGACACCAACCGCGGATCCAATTCAATTGAGGGAGGAAATTATAATGATTTTTCCCAACTATTTCCTTAAAATTTTTGTTTAAGTATATATTTTTCATTAGGCACTTTCATTTTTCTTTTTTTCAGTCCCCGTGGATCAGCACCTGTATGACACTCTATTACAGATAAGATAATTTCTGATATATGTGTGTAACTAGAGCATAAGTCTACTAACAATACTTATACTCTAGTAACTGTAATTTGTAGACAACAAGGTGTATTCAGAATAAGGAAAAGGAAGTATATGGTAATTAAGGCCATTAGATAACTTGGATAAAAAACAAACAAAAAATATACATATATGCAAGTATTTTGCCTAACTGACACTGAAACTATATTTCCTAACCTCAATTCTCTCGAAGACTATAAAATATTTAATTTGATTATTAAGGTCCTTTATTTTACTTTTTCTTTAAGTGTACTTTTAAAAGTATTATTTACTATCTCAAAAAAGCTTAAATATATATTCATTTGCTAATGATTGATTACTCTTAAACCAACAAAAAACATACACACACACACACAAATACATGCATAAATAACATAAAATTTGTTATAGAAATTAAGGACTTGTGAGAAAATATCACATTTAAATATACCTACACCTATAAAATAAATAAATAAAAACTAAATACTAGTTATTTAGATTAATGTAAACAAAAGACTTTAAATGGAAGCTATTATTTTAACATTTTTTAAAAGATATAACAAAATAAATTTATCTATAAAATGAAAAAAGCAGCAATAACAAAAAAACCTATATATTTACATAAACAAAATATATATTTGCAGATACATACATATGTATATAGTCAGATATACTTTATTTAGTATTTAAATTTAGTTTAGTTTGAACAATCAACAAATTTATTTACTTTTCATAGTATGAAATTATAAAAAAATAAAATTCTAAAAAGTATAGAAAATATTTTATTTGCTAAAAACAAATTTTTAATATGTATGATATTTTATTTTATTTGTATTTTTTTTTTTTAACAAAATTTAGGTTATTTGTTAAAGCCTCCTACTACTTACTAGTAGTTATTCCCAACTATTATTTATTTATATATGAACTGCTATAGTTTATGTATTTCATTTTAAAACTCATCATCATCATCATCGTCAACATTTGGACAGAGTTATAAAAAAAATACAAAACCCATAAACGGAATATAAAGATAGATGAATGAATAAAAAAAAAAAAAGAAAAACAAATAAAACAGCAATAGTAAAAATTAAAATAGACATAAATACATGAAAAAGCTTTTATCTCTTTTCTTTGGGGTCTTTACCAAAAAAACATGATTATCCCAAAAAAAAAAAAAAAAAAACATATAAAAAATTTATAGTTTAAAATGGTAGGAAAAACTTAATTGATACAAAGAACTAAAAAAAAAAACTTATACGTTAGTAATTCAAAAATGTCTGTATTAAGAAATAGATATAAATACAATTTTAGTAAAAATATATTTCATGATATTTAAGGTTATTTAGAGTACAGTGAGATGAATAAGAAAACATTTTGAACAGGCTAGATTTAAAAATATAATTTGGTGAAAACTGGAATAAATTGTTAAAAAAGAAGCAACATTTTTTTTCAACATTATCTCCTTTCTATATTGCCGATTGTGCAAAGAACTTAAAAAATTAAGTTCATAAATTTTCTGAATTCTAGTTTTGTTATTTCTTCAAATTCAATAAACGATTTTTATTTTATTTTTTTATTAAATCATTGCTTGCCACTGTATTTCTACCCAAACTTCGTTTTACATTATTAAAACGAAGGAAAAAGGTATAGTCGGTCAAGCCCTACTATATGATAACCTACACCATTGCCTATGTTTACAAAAAAATCGGGCCAATTGTCGACATTTAGTTTTATTAAGTGTAAAATAAAAAAATACTAATACAGAATATTACAACGACACTAAGATTCACATGTATTTATGTACTTTTGGGTGATTCCCGAAACTGGGTTTTATATGGGAGCTATGGTCAATTATTGACCGATCTTCATAAAATTTTGCACAATAATTTATATTTGTAAAGGTGTTATTTCTGGAAAAAATTAGTATCAACTTAATTTCATACAAGGACACAGATTAATAAAACTTAATTGTGTTAAATTTAATTAAAATATTTCTATTTTTAAGGCATTTAAGAGTGTTAAAACTCAATTCCGGGAAAACTTTTGTATGTGGGCCTGGGTAAATAATGGGCCGATCATAATAGACTGTGTCCTTGTACAAAAAAATCTTATGTACCAAATTTAATCAAATTATCTTTAAAATTGCGACCTGCCGGGTAGACGGACAGGTCTGTATCGAACGGTAGGGAGATTTTTTTCTCTGCGTTACAATATTTGCACAAACACATAATACTCCAACTACCTACATATGGTGGTGTAGGGTATAAATATGAGAAAAGACTTTCTTCATATGACTTAGCATTAATTTTCTACATTTTTTTTTATCTACTCCAGCTATTAAGGAAAACGGGATGAATAATGATGAATAAATAAAATATTCTAAAAATGATATTTACCGTAAAAACTACAAAGAAAAAAATACAGAGAAAAAAGGTTAAAACAATCTACCATAGGAATTACAAAACAGATGAAGTTAAATGAATGGAAACCAAACAAAACTAAAACTAAATGACTGTATTAAGTAGTCAGCCAGTCAGCCAGCCAGCCAGCTTCACCAAACAAGACTTACTTTATTAACTAAAAACTCGTAAAAAAAAAGAAAAAAACATGAAAACATTTTAATAACTGGAGTAAAATCTTCATCACACATGTGGCGTTTAAACCAGTAGATAATAATTAATATGGATGGGTTCTCTGCTGTTTTTATTTTATATTTGATTTTCTAATTATGACTTAAAAGCTTCTGAGCGGGCTACTGCAAGTGGTTTATAGAAAATATCATTTAGTTTTTTATTTTATATTGAGATTAAAATAAAATTGATTTTAGTGGGCTTAGAGAAGCTTTGACTAAAAAAACAAAAATGTTATAGGAAAGTATATTTAAGACACGCATGACTAATAAAAGTTGTATTTTTTTAATATAAAATTAATGATCATGATGATAAAAGATCAAACCAGAAGTGTGTAAGAGGAATTTTTGTAATTATTTTATAAACGAGGAGGAATTTTAATTTGAAAATAAAATATATAGATAAAAAGTCGTGGTTTATAAATAGTTTTTTTCAAGCAACAATGTATTTGGTGATATAAAAAGAAATTGATTTTATATTTTATGTGCACAGAAAAAAATATTTTCGAAAATTTTAATAAATTATTAATCAGAATTTTAAAATTATTACAAATATGTGAAATAAATTACTTAAAGTAATAAATTAAAATTTTACATAGAAAATTTAAAAATTTCATTTTAATTACCAAAAATAATAAATTATTAAATATTATTTAAAATAAGTGATAATTTGAATTCACAATATTTTCATATTGTATTTTAATTAATAAAATAATTGAATATGTATTTATTTTATTAATGAAAATTCACATATATTTATTTTTAATTAATTTATTAATTAATATAATGGGAAAAAAATAATAAGTTGTTGACAAAAAATTAAATTTTTGCTATGCAAATATTTTGCAACAATTAACAATAATACTTTAACTTGAAATTATTTTTCAGTTTCTTAATATCATTTTTATTAAGAAAATTAAAATTTATTTTAAAGTATTTTTGTTAGACTAAATAGAATTTCTTAAAATTAATATTTAATATTTAGAAGCTTGTCAAACATTTTATTTTTATAAAGAATTTCATTAGTCAATTGAAAAATCAACAAATCTAATATTAACATCCCTGGAGGATACTTTCTACACTAAAATATCATATGAATTTAAACTTAATTATGAGAATATTTCTTCCTGTTTTTACATACCAACATATACGTTCATCTATATAAAAATTTTGTATTTAAAAATTCTAGGAATTTGTTGAAATATCCACAACAACATTATTAGCAAAACAGAAAATGAAAAAAATAAAACGTAATAATAATTTTCAATTCAAATGAACTTCAGGTTTGTAATCAAAATGAGAGTAAATTATTCTAATGGAAAATATTAACTTGAAATGGCAAAACATAAAGAAAGAACAAGAAAAAACAACAACAGCAATATAAAGCTTTCGAAATGTAATAAAAACTATATTTAGAATATTAAAGATGGTTGATAACGAATTATAAAGGAACTTTATGAAATTTTCAAGTAAATTTACATTTAAGGGATCTTGAAGACTTTATTAAGAATTAATGTTATTCATCTAACTTTAAATAATATGTAAATTGTATTAATGATTCCTTTTCTAATGTGAAACATTTTATTGAAATATAAAGCTTAAATAACTGATTAATTGTAAAAGATATTGGTAAGAATAATAAAACTGTTTAAAAAAAAAAAAAGCTTTTTGAAATGTTCAAGAAGACTTTAAATAGTTTTTAGGTTTTAATTTTATTGATAAATAAAGTCAAAGCGCTTTTTTAATACGGAGTTAAAGTTAAATTAACTGATTAATAAAACGGGTTTTAGCTTTAAAAAGACAAAATAAGAAAGCTCGAAATAAAATATTTAAAATATTTAGCTAGAAAATAAAACGGATGAATAAGCTCGTAAAACAATATAGTAGGCGTTGCTCAGTCAATATTTTTTGAGACTATATTGTCATAATATTTATTGGATTAATTCTAGAATTAAAAACAAAATGACAACGCTTACATAGGACTTAAGGTTAGATGTTCTTACGTTCTAGAAATCAGTTTTACAGTAAAACAAATAAAACACAAAAACTGAAATAACGTTGTGACTGATAAAAAATTATCAGTCACAAATTATGACATAAAGTGTAAAGTATTACATTTTGAAGGAAAATAATATATTTAATCTAAGTTTAATATTTGTAGGGACTTTAAAATTACACCAAAACTCACAAAAATAAAAAAAAAAAAACTTTTTAAAAATTAATATGCACATAAAATATCAAACCCTTAAAGGTATAAAAGACTAAAAGAAGCGAATACCAAAAAAAAAAAAAGGAAAGTAAAATTAATACTGATGAAATAAAAAATATTAAATCATGAAATAAGAAAAGGGAGGGAAAAGTAAAACATTTTTAAATTTCATACAAAGAAAAAAAAAGTTTCAAATACTTATGATATTACTTTACGAAATAAAAACAATACACAAAGCAAAAATATATAAATATAAAATAATTAAAATAGGGGAAAAATTAATCTGCAGCACCATTTTTAGATAAAAATCTGTTTATGATGTTTCTTTTTTCTACATAGAAAAGGAAACATTTGAAAAAGGAATTTTTTTTTTGTGGCATTTGAACAAGTAAAAGTTTGTAAAAAAAAATATATATTTATATTAAAAATAAATTTAGGGTTGAGTTTAAATAGAGAAATTGAAAAAGAAACATTTCTTTTTTCAAATAAACTTAATAAATGGAAGAGGCAATATAAGCAAAAAAGTTTTTAATTACAATTATTTTTAATTGAATTTGATAAAAGTTGTAATTAATTATTAAGCAAAAAATATGTTTATTAAATTTTGGATTTAAAGCAGTAAAGTTCTCAATAAAAATTTTATTAGTTAATTTGTAAGCTTTTAGAAAACTTTAATACAATAAAAAGCTGTATATAAGAGCTTTTGTAAATATCTTAGGACTTATTTCCGAAAGACCAAATAAAAGGGAGACAACAATTCTAAAGATAATTTACGAACTAAGGAACTTGTCTCTTCTTTATCTTGTCAAACATTTTCCAGATAAGATAAAAATAAATAATTGTTCGTTTCAACCGGGATTTTAGGAGATACAAATTTAAAACTAAAAATTTTTACATTTGGCAGCTTTAAATTAAATGTTTCTCTAATTTATTTAGTGTATACATGTTCCTTATTTAGATTATTATACATCNTTCANTATTAAAATATTTAAAAAAGCTTTTACTTATTTAAGTACCGAATTTTTTACAACTTTCGTAAAACAAAGTTTTAATTCAAATTAAAAAAATGTGAATTTGATTTAAATATGTTAAAAATTATATCCTCTATTTTATATAAAAAATTAAACGAGAGAAGTCATCTTTTACAACAAAAGGATTTTAAAAAGTTAAAAAAAAAAATTGTTTTAAACTTTATTTAAACTTTACCACTGCTTTTAAATACAACAAAATTTTTCTTCCATCATTTGTAGCACATATGACATAAAATTTTAATTATAATTTCCTTGAATCAAATAACATTCATATGTAATAAACATTATTATTATTATTATTTTTTTTTTTGCTCATTTCCTTTTTTTAATATTGGTTGTCATTGGATTCTTTTATTGTGTGTTAAAATGTCAGACTGAGTTTATGTGAGCGAGTAATAAGCTCGTTTCAAAAGCTAAACATTAACATTATTTAAAGTTAAAAAATAATAACGATAAAGGGGGAGTGAGAGGTGTAAAAAAATATTTTTTTCCTGCTTACAAATGTTTGAACAAGAAATTTTAAACTGATTGTTGTTCAGTCATCAGCATCCTAGTCATCATCATGTTGTATAGAATTACATTTACACATACATATATACATAAATACATACATATATGTATATGTATGTGTGTACGTATAAACATTATTGAAGTAATTTTAAATATAGATTTGTATGTTGAATTGCTGTTGTCTGATTGTTGGTTTGAAAGTACGAAGAGTATTTGTACTGAATTGAGTAAAGTACATGTGTATTTGTAATCTTAAGCTAGATTGTGTAAGTGTTATTTCTTTAACAAAATAACAATTTATCTAACGTGTAAATCAAAATGAATCTTTAAGTATATACAAACTTATAAATATTTGTATAAATCAGGGATAGCACAATGGGCTTGTATGAGCTAAACATTAGTTATTTAATTAATAAAAATAGAAAATCTGTTATTAAACGTGTATGATCTTAGAACTTTTCCTTTAAAATTTTATCTCACTATCTTTTTTTAATTTTTTTGGTAATTTCCATTTCCCATCTCTGGTTTTTGCATTTATTTATTTATTTCTTCCTATATTTTCTTCCTTATTTTTCTTTTTTATTATTATTATTATTGTTAGTGTTGTTGCCTTTGTAGTTGTTGTTCTTGTTTAACTAAATATGTTTATTGTTGTTGTTGTGCTGTTTAAGTATATTTAAACTAAAAGATGTCTGAAAACAAGTGCGTTTCAAACTCAAAGTACAACAACAAAAAAGAATAATGTTTTCTCGCTCTTCATCCTTTTGAAGATTGTGTGTGTGTGTGTGTGTAAATCGAATGTTTCAGTGTTTGTGTGTGAATGTGTTTACAAGAAGGAACTCTTAACAGTAAGGAGGAGAAAGTGTTATGTGTAAGGAAACAATAAAATCAGATGTAAAAAGACGAACGGTAAGGAGGGGGTAAGAAAACTGGGAGGAAATCCTGTATATAACAATAATGTTCAGGTTTCTTTTTAACAACAAACAGAAAGTGGAAGAACTTCTCTTAATGTTATCTTGGCACTATGGATCGTGGGAAGATTTTTATAAGTTTGGAGTTTTAAAGAGTTCTAAGAAATTTAGTGAATAATTTTTTTACAAAATTCAAAATTTTAAAAATTTAATATTTTCGAGTTTTTTCTCGAGAAAAGTAGCAATATTTAATTATTCACTTAAATTTTTTATTTCCCTCAAGATATATTTTCATCTTAATATTAGTGCCTCATTCCAAAATTGGTTTTTCAGGCATAAAACTGTTTTTCCCCACATAATTAGGTTTTCACAAAAAATTATTTCTCCACTAATTTTTTTTTTTTTTTTATCAACTCAAAATTTATTTTCAACTACAAAATTGATTTTTGAAATTTTTTCAATAAAATATATGTTTTTCAATAATAATAATAATAATAATAATAATAATAATAATAATAATAATAATAATAATATGTTCTTTACCTCAAAATTTAGTTTTTTATATCAACAAATAACAAAAACTCACCACCATAAATAATTTTTAAACCAAAAGAACATTTTCCTCACTAAATGAGTTTATCATCATTAAACGCATTTTTCTCACCAAAACGCTTTTCACCACTGGTTTGTACACTACATTTGTAAAGAAATATTTGTAAAGAAATAATATTTTCTTCCCCATAGTACATAATGATTCCCTTACTTTGTTGCATAGTTCTAATGCTTTTACTACTGCTGCTGATTATGTTGCTGCTGCTATGTTGCCATGTTTGCAAAACAAACTGCTAAAAGCTAAAATTTATTAAAATTAGTCAACAATGTTTCCTTTTTCTAATATTTTTCTTTTTATTTAATTTTTTTTCATTCCACTATATTTTATTTAATTTTTTTTTTATTTTGCAACAACGTTCCTTTATATTGTTTGTATTTCAACAGACATACAGCTTAAAAAAATAAAATAAAAATAAAGAGGGACAGCCAGCCATCCAGCCAGCCAGACAAGAGGAGGGACAAAGCAAAAGAAACCTACAGACAGACAAATGTATACAAAAAAATAAAAAAAAATTAAAAAAAAAAACATTTTGGAGGAGTCGTACTTTTACTAGTACTTAGAATCTTACAAGTACAAGTATTTATTTATTATAGAGGAAATGTTTTCGGAATACGTTTTTGTTATTTAAGTAAAAAAGAGATTTAAAACCTTTATAACTACAACACACCAGATAAATAGATAGATATAAAGTACTACTTGTGCTACGAACAAGTGGGTGGTTGGGTGTGTATGATGTTTTTGCTATTTATCTGTAAGTCTTGTTTTTTTGTTTTTTTCTTTGAATGAGTCTATGTGTCTATCTGACGCTTTGACTATCTATCTTTCTTTTTTTAACAAAATGTGTTTGTTGTTGGTGTTTGTGTGTAACATACATACCTTTTCTTTAGCTGATGTTGCAAACAATAGCAAATCGTTTTTTTTTAGTAGGTATTATTTGAAATTTGTATTTCTTTTTTTATATATATATATTCCTTTGCTTAAATACAAGTAAAATAAGTATTAAAGAAAAGTTAGAAAAGAAGAATAGCAAAACACAGTTAGAATTTTATGTAGAAATAAATGGTTAGATAGATATATGGATGGGATGGATGGATGGATAGATGAATGTTTGGCTGAATGGTTGTTAGAAAAGATGAAAAACATTTGAAAATATTGTTAGAAATTTACACACAAATTGGAGTTTAGAAAACACGCCTTTATCTTGTAAAACATGTTCAGTAACTAACAATCTAATAATATGGATCTTATGAGTTTTAAGAAAATGATGTGTGATGTTTATATTTTTTATTTTTATTTTTATTTTCTTATTTCTTATTATTTTCTTACTTAGGTAGATTACTGTCTCGTATATCTATACATAGATAAGATTATATTGTATTATTAAAAGTGTTTCTTTGAACAATAAATGATTTGTTCTGCTAAAGAAAAGCCGGTTTAAATTTGAAGAGAATTTATTGGAAATATTTATATTAAATATGTTAAATACTAAAGCCCAGAAAGAAATATCTTGTTTAATAAGAAAATTATTAAGAATTTTATTTAAAATTTTTGTTGATCATATATTTTCCATCCAGTGACAGTTTATTTCTTTTAATTTTGTCTGCAAACTTTTAATTTAAAACTGTCATTTAAAAAAAAAAAAAAAAAAAAAAANNAAAAAAAAAAAAAAAAAAAACAAAACCTTTAATAATGCCAACAAAATCTTTAAAATCATTAATAATCCAAATCCTCCACCATTTAGTCCAGTTTGCCCAGGCCCATTTGCTATTTTTAGGAAACATCATTAATACACTTACATTCACACAAATAGACATTCAGTGTTGGTATTAGCCAAAGTTTATTTTTATTTGCTTTAACATTTTTATATTTATTTTTCCTACTTTTACTGCCATTAAATGCAAATTTTCTTTGTTCCAAAAATATATCTTTATGCCTTGAAGATTACAAACTCATGAAATAAAGTAGCATAAGAAAACTTATCTGTTATACAAATTATTCAAAAGCTTAGAGGTGTAAAAACATAAAACAAAATGTAAAAGTTTAAAAATAGAAAAAGAAATAAAATTTTTTTATTTCTATTTTTTTTTTTTCAAACAAAATTTAAAACCATTAAAGAGAAAAAAAAACTTTTATTTTCTAACAAATTTCTCTCATATAATTTTACTTACTTATGTATTTATGTATGTGTATGAGTATACAAAAAAAAAAAGTTTTTATAGATGTAAAAATAAATGTCTAGTTTTATTATCCTTGATTATCCTGGTGACACACACTCAACATTTATAATATTATTTGCTTTATTCATAGTAAGTAGTCATCATCATTATCATCATAATGTTTATAAAAATTTATTCATGTATGTATGTATGTATGTATGTATGTATGTATGTATGTATGTATGTATGTATGTATGTATGTATGTATGTTATTTTGTGTGTTTTGGTATTTTTTTCTAAAGTACTGGACAACATGATAAATGAATGTGAATGATATTTGAGAGTTAAAAGTTTTTCTCCATAATAGGAAAAAAAAATCATTAAGGATTTATTTTGCATACACAAATACATTCAAATAAAAATACATTTACATAATATACATTTTTTAATAAAGTATTATGTTTATCTCATATATATTTAGAATAAATCGTATTCGTGAATTTTGATTATGAGTTTTAACGATTTTGTTTGTTTTAATGAATATTCAAATATATTTTAAATGGAAATTTGTTTGGGGATAAATTAAGCAAATAGATAATGTATGTATTTTATAAATATGTAATATATATATTTGTTTGCACAAATTTTTTATAACACAAAAATTTCATAGATTTTTATATTCATATTTTAAAAATATAGTATATTAATATATTAAGTATTTCGTTCCAAAATGCTTTTTTGAAGATAATTACTTAGAAATCTTTTGGCTTAGAAATTATCTTAATAACACTCATAGTTTTAGGTTAATTTAAAAGTCATTTTCATAATATACACTCTTACAACGCACTTATAAATATATTATTAAGACATTTTTAATAAAAGCGATCAGCCGTACCAAGGAGTAAATATGATATTCATATATTATATATACTAAAAAAAATAATCCATACATTTAAAAGAATGGCTTAATATACTAAAAACAATTATAAAAAAAATAAACTAGTTTCAAAATAATAGTTTGGATTTTAAAAATGACAATTTTGTTACTTCATTAAAATTCTTAATAAAATATTTTCATAAATTAAAAATTTTAATGTTTTTATTACATTACATATGTATGTATATTTAGCACAAGTTATATATAAAGTATTGCATATTTTCATGTCTTTTAATTTCAATGTTGTAGCACAAGTAAAGTATTACATGTGTATCATAATAATACTTACATTGTTGTAATAATAACTATAAGTATGAGTAGATTTTGTTTTTTAGATACTAACTACCATTACATAGCTTAAAGTTTATACATACTTATTATTTATACTATCAACAGGAGACAAAATAAATATACAAACTTATAAACTTATGTATAAATATTTGTATATCAATTGTTATCATATACTATTTACTACTACTACTACTATTATTATAGTCTTAATATAATTTACGTATGAATGAACTAGAAGAATAAAGGCAAAATTTTCCTTTTTTATAACGACAACAACAACAATAATAATAAGAACTACATTAGAGATCTTATTAAAAAGAAGGGAGTAGATAGATATTTTAACTTTAGTTCTATAAAGATACTACAATAGTTAAGATTTTTCTTAAAGGTTGACTGCAAATTTTTGTGCTCCTTTTTTATTGTAACTGTGAGATAAACTATAAATATATAATTTTAGTCACGTCTTTTAAGTAAGATTTTTCTTTTTTTTTTGTTTTTTTTTTGTATGAAAAATACAGATAGATCCATATAAGATTACTTGGCCATGTATGTATTTCTGGTATGAATATGAGTACAAGTACATAGACATTCCTTAATATTAAGCACATACAACCTTACACCTATTAAGTGGTATATAAATATATATTTATTACTTTTTATAACTATATATATTTGTAGAGAAAAGAACTTTAAAGATATTGTAGTGGTGTTATGTGGAAATTTCTCTTTGCTTGGTTTAAAGAAAAAAAGTTATAACAACTTAATTATTTCCTTTAATAGTGTTTTTACCATTAAAACAGGACGCCTACGATATATATTATTTAAAAAGTTTTAGATTTAAAAAAAATTTTAAGTTAACGGAACAAAACATTTTCCAATATATTTTTTTTTTAAGAGAAAATTTCTGATCGTTTTTCTTTTCATTAAATATTCTCCATACATTTTCTCCATAAATTTTCCTTTTATAATAAATTTTGTTTAAATTTCTCTTTTTAATAAATTCTCGATAAAATTCCATTTTATAATAAATTTTTAAAAAAGAATTATTTTATACAAAATCCTTTAATAAATTTTCCTTAATCGGAATTTTTTTATTGAAATTTTTTATTAAATTTTCTTTTTAAAAAAATTTCGAATAAATTTTATTTTTATAGAAGAAAATTTCGAATAAATTGTCTTTTTATGAACAAATTTTGAATAAATTTTCTTTTTATGGAAAATTTTAAATAAATATTCTTTTATTGTAATTTTTTTATACTAAAAACACCATAGGTTGAATGCGTATTTATTAGACCTTTGGCTTAAGACCCACATAAGTTTATAGAAATCAGTTGAGAATGACTTTCTGCGTCTATTTAACGATGTCCGTCTGTCAGTTCATGTTTCGAGTAACATTATAGTCAAACTATAGATCGCAATCTTAAACCTAAATAACTGCAATTTTCGACGAAGATCGATCCATTATTTCCTTTTGCTACTATATTAATGTCCTCCAGGAATTCCTTGAATATAGTAATATATTAGAAAAGTTTGGCTAATATATTAGAAAAGTACTATGAATTACTTTCAAATCTTCTTATTACGCAGAGCTAAATATCTCTCACTCTAAACTTATAAATCAATTGTGATTTTTAAAATTTAAGGGTACACAAAAATTATATAGGTTTTTTTCTTTTCAATCAAAACAATTGTTTAGATTTTTATTAAAATGTAATAAATATATAAAAGTAAAAATAAAATAAAAAAATAAATTTGAGTATTACTTTAATTCCTATACACTTTTTTAATTCATTCAATCATTTACATGATTGATTTAATTAATTTATTAATTGGAAATATTTTTTTGATTATATACATTTTTTAGTAATTAATATAATCATTTTGGTGAAAGGTGCAAATTTGAGCAAGTTTTTAATTGAATAAATTATTTTCATATCAATTTATTAATTGGTGACTTTTTTCAGTGTATGTATTAAACCTTTAAGTTTTCAAAATCTTTAAAGTATATTTAATAAGAAATGTTTAATTAACAAATGTCATCATTAAGAATGAAAATATTTGATGAGTTTTTTGGTGACTTAATTCTTAGATTAATTTTTAGATATAAAATTTCCTTTTAATCATGTATGTAATAAAGTGGTTTAATAAAATTTCTATATATTGATATCTTAATTAAAAAAATATTTTTTATTTCCAATTTTATTAAACATTAATGGTATTTTAATTGTTTTTCTCTCTAATTAAACCATAAATCTTATAGGTTTTGTTTTTTTGTTTTTTAAGAAAAAGTCATCAGACATGACGAATTTAAAACATAAAATTTCAATTTTTAAATTAAAATATTCATGACAAAATCGAACCCAAACAATTTGTCAAGTGATAATAAATTTAAAGAGTTTTTTTTTGTCTTCAGATTTGAAATCTATTCCCAGAATATTATAACATTATTACAACCATTTAATGTTTTTTTTTTTTTTTTTTTTTTTTTTTTTTTAGTTTTTTTTTTTTTTTTTTGTTTGTTTTTTATACGCCTAAGAAAACTAATGTTAAAAAAATACCTTAAATGAAAAAGACATGACATTACACTTAATAAATTAAAATCGTGATCAAATTTAGAAATTATACAAAATAGGCTGAGAGATCAAAAGCAAAATAACAATTGTGACTTAATGATGACATGGCTTAATCAATTCTATTTTTAATTTTTTTTTGTTCGGTTTTTTTATAAAACCATAAAAAAGCTTGCATTATTGCTTTTATAAAAAAAAAAAAAAATTTTTTAAGAAATCATTTTATAAAGAAATTATTTTGTTATCTTGAACGACCTTTTTAAATTCAAAAAAAAAAAAAAAAAACTCTGGAAATAAATGACCTGTGTTACAATACATTTTGTTATTAGATCATAAAATATGTAACAGTTTTATTTCTGTTTTTGGGTTTTTTTTTGTAAAGTTTTTAAACAATAAATATTTAACGCTGACCATTTTTCCATTTGAAGATCATTAACTATGTATGGCACGTTATACGTTTTACTTACTTACATACACACACTCTCACGAATACACGTTTACCAATTCAAGTGTTAACAACACACACCTGTCTATAACTCTTTGGGGTCTTAATAAAATTGAATAAAAAATTAAAGAACCTACAAATGCACTCAACACTTTGTCATTGGAAATTATTTTCTTTTTTTATTTCTTTAGTAAAAATTTCAAATGTTTCTATTTTAACTGAAGAAATTTGTTAATTTATTTTTTATTTATTTTTTTTTTAAGGAGTTTGTATCTTAAGAATTTATTTAAAAAAAAAATACAACAACAATGTGTGATGCTACAAACTTATCTTAATAGAAGACAAAAAAAAAATTACAACAACAACAAAATAGTCTTAATATATGAATAAAAACAAAATACTTAGTAGTAGAAGAAGTACAAGTTTAAAACATTGTAAGAGTATTTACTACTACAAATATACAAATAGAGAAGTAGTAGATAGATAGATACATAGCTAAAGATACAAAATATGGGTATTGTTAGTTATGGGTTAGTAAAAACAACAACAACAATAATAATAATAAAGAAATGGTAACACATCTTCATAACAAAAACAAAACAAAAAAACAAAAACGGAATAGAAATAATAAAAACAACAACAACATGAACAGAAAATAAACATAATAAACTTGTTTTACAAGTCTATTAGAGTTTACTAAAAATTCTTTGCATCTACATTCTCACATAAATCGTTCCAGTGATGTGCTAATCAAGGCACTTCATAAGGAATACTAATTTGGTATAAATGCCTTGGGAATGTATTTAAATTCCAAAAAAATTCAATATCAATTTAAAACAATTGGGGAAATATTTCAAACGAAAATACTTTAAATTCTATTGTATATCAATGAACTTATATTAATAAGTGACACCATATCCTTTAGTTAATATTACAATGATAAAATTAGCTATTGGCCCATCCAATATTCAGTGATTAACATACCAATAAAAAGACCTCAAACTATAGTTTACATAATTTTCAAATATATTTTGATCAATTGAAAAGAAAAATCTATTCTATATTTTAAATGCCATATTTAATATTTACATATAGCACCTTAAGTTTTATATGAACTTTTTTAAAAAACACTAAATGACAAAATTATATAGATATGTGAAATGTAATATTTACTTTATAAAGAGGCTACCCTCTTTCCTGACCCTATGATAAAAAAAAGTAATTCCCATTTAAGGGCTCTCATCAAAATCTTTTTCAATGTATGCTTTATGTGGAGAGTTCTATTACACCTGATTATGCCCTTCCCATTTTTATTTCAATTAAGAAGGTTAATGAGAATATTAAAATTTTTTCGGAAAATTGATTATGTATTATTAATACTACATTCTGACCCACGCATTAAAAACATGTACTGAAAGCGTTAATTCATTTTTTCTTTATATTTTTTTATTCCCTTTTACAGAACGTTCACTTGTCTACAAAGTACAAACAAACCAACAAATGAACACATTTTTTTGTTGTACATTTATTATAAGGAATTTAAGTTGGAATGACCTTGATTTTCTTATAAAATTTTAATTGGACTGATACTTCAGATATATAAATTTTATCCGATGATATCTGTATTTCTTTTCTAAATCTTATAATTTTCTTAGTTTATAATGTATTAAGTTAATTTGAAGAATAGCAAAACGTTTTCAACCATAATTTTTCTTTTCAGAAAATAGGCTTAATATTTCGATAATTGTTGTCTGGATTAGAAAGTATATAAGAATAACTAGCAAACAAATTTATTTATAATTTTTTTTGAACAAAACCTAATAAGTCGTTTAGTCAAAGTGCAACCTTCCCAATTATAAAAATCGCAATTTATCGCTATACGAGACTGAATTGAACAAGAAGTTTATTTTTAATTTAGTAAACCTGTGTAATTTGTCGAGTAAATATCCAATCTAATGCTTTTCTTTAAATTATATATATAGTGCTCTTTATATTGTACATCTCTTATATCTATAGAGGACACTACATAATACAACACGTAACTTTATACTTAGAACAAATTCTATTGTTTTATACCAAATTTTGTTTTCAACTCTATTATATCTTTATACATATTATATTCTAGTAAGTATTTTTATGAAAATAGATATTTTTATATTTTGTTATTACATTTTTTTGTTTTGTTTTGTTTTTGTTACAACCATATAAAGATTTTCTTACAATACAATAATATAACAATAACTCAAAAAAAAAAAAAAAAAAAGATAGAAATGTATTTAAATATTTTATCATAAACATTCAGTAGTAAAACATTTTCATACAAAAATATTGCAAGAATAAAATATATAAATCTACATATAAATTACTTTAAACAAACAAAAGTAAAAAATTTAAAAAAATATAAAGAAGTAATGGAAATAATAAAATAGAATGTAATAATTTAAATATAATTTTTTTTTTTTTTACAATAGAATAGAAATAAAAAATAACAATAATAATATACTGCAGTATAAAATTACTTGTGAGAAGTATAAAGTATAAACAATAAAAATAAAAATTATTTAAAATAAATATATTTAGTATAACCAACATAATTGAAGTGTGACTGAGGTATTCTAAATATTGCAAGATATGTTATTTTGAGGTCTAAAAATAATTTGAGTTTGTAAATGAAAAATTGTTGTGGAAAGAAATAAATGTATTTTTTTTTGTGAAAAAAAAAAAAATAACTTTTAAGGTTTAAAAACAAAAAAAAATCATTTTTGTGTTATTTAAAAGTTTATATAATAAAAGCTATTATAAGATATATGAACAAGTTATTAAAATCTTTTAATGTATAAATTTTTAATAGCGATTAAAATTTTGCAACATTTGTAAACTGTTTGAAAGACTTTTTACAAATTCTTTTATATTAAGGAGATTAGAAAAATTAAATTTTAAAATATTATAAAATTATTAAGCTTTATCTGAAATTAATTTTAATCTCTGTTACAATAAAAAATATAAAATTCTTTGAAATTTCAAAAAAATAAACCATATTCTGATAAAAAAAACAATCACCATCATGCGTATTATTAAATGAAATCTAGTAAAATTGTCTTAGAAATCTAAAGTTCTTGTAATACCAACAAAATAATCACCATCAATAGCAATTGATGATTTGATGCTGGTCGATATTATGTTCGATGGATGCTCTTTTTCCATTTAACTAAACAACAACAAGTGTGGTGGTGGTTAGGTTACCTGATTTCCTGTATACAAAAAAAAAAAAAAAAAAAATAAAATAACACAAGAACTCTTTCTTAACAGCCTCGGAAGACTAGTGGTTTCAACTCCTAAGATTTCTTGCCATATATTCCTTTCATTTAAAGTAAGTGTGTGTGTGTGTGCTGTTGTTTTCCTTTGGCTTCATCTTTTAAGAGCCACAGACCTGATATTAAGTAATCTTGATACACTTAATTGCTTTGGACGGTTTAATAAAAGAAAAAAAAAATATAATAAAATAAAATAAAAAGCAAAAAAAAAAAAACTTTGCTGCTAGTGGAAATTGTGTGTATTGAGTGTTTAAAAACAGTAGGCCAGGGAAGAAAAAAAAAAACAACTAAAATAAATTTTTTTAAAAGGATCTTGGCCTTATAATAACATTTATATTGAAAGACACACAGAATGACGGACGGACGTACGTACCAACCAACATATTTATGTTGTTGTTAAGTTATGTATTATAAAAACAACACTAACAAGAAAAAAACTATAAAAAAGAAAAACCGTATGAAGGCTAAGAATGAAGTTAAGACCTGTAATTAAGCGACAATAAGCGAGCTTAAGCAAATGTTTGTAAAAGCTTTGAATTTATATCACGTATATGAGTGTGCGAGAATGTTGTTTAACAGAATTGTAAAAGAGTAAAATCTAGGATTAACTATAGTATTTACTATGGGATAGAATATAGTCTAAACTATAACCTATAGTCTTAAATATAGGCTAGGCTATAGGTTGAACTATAGGCTAGACTATAGTCTTAAATATAGGCTATACTATAGTCTTAACTGTATGTTAGATTATAGTCTTAACTGTAGGTTAGACTACACTCTTAACTGTAGGTTAGGCTATAGTCTTAACTATAGGTATAACTATTGCCTAGCTAGAGTATACTCTTAACTATAGCAGGCGCGGATCCACGGGGAAGAAAAAAAGTAAATTTCCCTCCCCAAAATGAAAATTCTTAATGAAGAATGTGTACTAAATCAAGAAATTTTAGGAAATCATACTACTTTCCACCCCCAAAAGTATAAACACTATAGTTAATACTATAGTGTAGGCTACTATTGTATTAACTATAGGCTTACTCTTAAGGCTAGCTAGACTTTAAATTTAATTCTATCTAGATTATAGTCTTTGTTTTAGCATTTGCTTTATGCTTTACTATAGTCTTTTTGTAGTCTTTAATATATATGTTTCATTGTAGTTTTTCATATAGGCTAGAGGAATCTATAAACGCCGAATAGTAATAATTCATTCCTTTAAACCACCTTCTGAAGAGGTTGTTCCTCAATTTATATTAAAAAGCCAAGATTATCAATTGAAATTATTTTCCTAAAGACCACTAAAACTACATAAAATCTTTAAATTCAAAGAGAGAGAGAGAGAGAGAGAAATAATAAAAACAAAACCGGAGTGACTAAAAGCTGATTGCTAACCCAGATATGTATTGTCATTTGTTTAAGAAGTTACATATTTCAATTTGGCCTGGTATTTGAGCTTGATCTTTTATTTATTAGTAAGTTTTTGCTTTTTGTGCGCTACACAAATTCAGATTTATTATTTGGCATATTTTTAAACTATAAAGAAAAAGAAAAGCTGCAACAGCAGCCTTAAAACACGTGTGTCTTATAAATTTTCTCTTGAACAAGATGTTTATAAAAAATTATTCAAGATCTTAAGCTTAAATACATCTTGAAAAAAAAAATAAACTCTCAAGAAAGACTTACTGTTCTCGATGGTTATCGAAAAAAAAAACAAATAAAAGGCTTTTTATTTAGAGCTTTGATTTAGCTGAATTTTTTTGGAGGCTCATAAATTTAGTAAAGAGCAACCAAGAGGGGAGAAACATACAAAACATAAAAATTCAATATTTGCGTATACGCAAATTTGTTTTACTGATGCTGCCATTCTTTCTTAAGAAATTACTTGAAATGCTCAGGTCATATTTCTCAAAAAGATCTTAAAAATACAAACAAATGATATGAAATGAACTGAAATTAAATGAAACGAAATCAAATAAGATGAAATGAAAGCCACAAGAAAAAACATTTTGAATGACTGCCCTTTTAATGGTTTGTATGAGAGAATAAGAGATGCGACTTTAAAGATTATCTACAGTCTCCTTTAGAGCAGTTAATAATTTAAACAATAAAATGAAGCATAAAAAACTCCAAACAAACAATCATTTGCCAAATATATAAAAATGTATATGTATGTGTGTATAAAATATCATTCATTTTGTGGCCATCATTATCAAGATGAATTTGAAAAATGAAAACAGTAAGTTTTTGATATGTTCTTCTTTATTACATTTTCTTGTTTCATTTCTTTATTTTTTATTTTTCTTTTTGTGAGACTTTTATACTTTTAGGCCCTAAAATAATAAATTGAATTAAATAAAAGAAAAAAATTCAATACAGTTTATTTTAATTTTTTTAGTATATAAATTTACTGGAATTGTTTTTTTTTTTTTATATTTAAATTATGATTTTTGTTTTCTTGATTCTTTATTTCTTTCTTATCAGTTTAATAAATTGATTTTGAAATTTGCCTGCCAGTTAAATTAATTTATAAAATAAAAAGTCAATGTAAATCAGTTTGTTGCTTTTTTCTTTAAATTCGCAAGAGAAATAAATTTTTCTTTAGTGTAAAGAAAGTTATAATTAAATTTAATTAATTTTATTTGATAAATAAGTTTTTGAACAATAATCTTGAGACAAATCTAGGAAGTTTTGTAAAGCTTTAGGTGTGACTTATGTCATATGAAACGATTTATATTAAAAATTTTAATTATTAAGTTTGAATTATATTTTATTCTATCCAACCATTTAATACAATTTAAAAGTTTAAACATCAATGTTATGAAATCAAGTTAAATAGACCCAGATTTTCTTAAGCATTTTTAAGTGCTTTTTATTAGTGTTAAATTTACAATAAATATGACTTGGCAGCACCCTTTTTATGAAAAAATCAACTTGTTGATTAAAAGTTGAAATTCCGGAAATATTTCTTTACAACTTTGACAATTTTTAACATTTTCTTGGAATAAATTGCTTTTAGAAAACTTATAAATTTATAAAACCATATACTAAACAAATGGACCTCTAATATTTTATAAAATTAAAATAATAAATTATTAAGAAAAAAAAACACTTTAAAAGTTATAAATGTTACAAAATATAGTTTATGATTATTACTATTATTCACCTTAATCTTAATTGTAATGTTAAAATATGTTAATATTTTTTTATTACTTTAGCTTTTTATAAAAAAATCTTATTCATTTAAAAAACCATTTAATAAAAAAACAATCTTGTAATAATAGATTTTAAGACAGTCTAAGATTTTTATTAAATAATAAAAAAAAACTAAATAAAATTGTAATGATTTATTATTGTATTTTGACCATAGAAAATTATTTTAATTGATTGTTTTTTTCTTTTGTTCTTTGCAGGCATTTTAAACAAGAAATATTTCTTTATGGTCAATAAAAAATTAAGGTAAGTTCATATATAATAATAAAATTTATTTATCTTTATAAAAAAAAAAGAAACATGTAGAAATGTGTAAAATAAAGTTACAATAAAAAAAAACTGTATTCGTTTTTTATAATATAGTTTTACATAATAATAGTTTGTTAGACAAAGGTAAATTAAGCCAATTAATCTTTTATGAGCTAATTTTTAAGATAAAGGTTTTTTTGTAGGAGATAATTATATAAACTTGAGTTGAATTTTTAATTGTTGCCGGCATAAAGTTAAGCTAATTTTAGGCTTTTTATTGGTCTTAATTTCTAAATAAATTTCTTAACAAATAATTCCCTAATTTCCTTCAACTGATATAAAGGAACATCAAAATGAGATTGAGATTGTTATATTCGAATCTTATATAACAGTCACCCATAAATGTTATAAAAATTAATATAAAAACTATTGAAACAAGTTTGAAAACATTGATTTAAATGAAATTAAGAAGGGTATTTTCATAATAATATGAATCGATTATTATATCTAAATATGTGAAAAATATTTGTGGAAGATTTGTGCAAGAACAAAGACCGTAGCTCATATTGGGGCTTCAAAAGTTCCCCAAAATTTTAACATTACTTGAAGGAATATTCTCTACAATTTAATGTATAAAACATATATAAACGATAACTGAGATTTTCAAAAAAAATGATTTTAACAGAGTGATGAACAAAAGGACATCATTTTATCGACTTCCCTATTAATAGAATCCAAAATATATATACTTTTTGAGGTCTTAGATGAATATTGTAGAAAGACAAATTTTTATACCTTTGGTGAAAAGTTTTAAAATAAACTTGCGAATAGTGAATAGGTATTTAAAAGCAAACATCTTCTAATAACAATTCTATGTGTGACTTCATTGGTAACGATACACATGTTTACTATTTCTCGATCACGTTTAGGATCATATTGACTTCTCTGGTCTCTTAATGTCATGCTATCCCTTCAGTGGTATAATAACTAATTTCTCCCATTAATAATAATTTATATATCAGTAAAGCTTTTATATTTATGTCAAAAAGGGGATTCTTGATATTTGCCCATCATTTGTATGCAATCCTTGTATTCCTCATAGTTTATCTTGTTACAATTAAAAATAATTCTATTATTTCTGGCTTGTCTAGGTTACATCCGTTGGTTTTGTCATTGAAAATAATTCAATTATAACAGAAAAGTATTTGGTAAAGTAAAATACAGTAAATAAAGACAAACAAATTTTCAAAGTCTCATATATTTATTAAATAAAAACTTTTATACAGTAAAAGTTTACTTCGATTAAATATGAATTTGTTTTTTTAATATTAAAATTATCGAAAAAGTTTTTAATAAACATTTTAAAGTTTAATAAAAACTCAACAGTATACATAAGTAAGAAAACTTAGTTTTCTTACGAGTTATTGTATAAAAAAGTAGTAAGAAAGATTATTAAGAAAATTTTCAAACCACTTTTATAATTTCAATGCTGAGATTGATTAACTATTATCCACAGTCAATACACTAAATTCAATCTTCATAATTGGTCAAGATTTAAATGTAATGCTTCCCACAAAACACATGTTTCTCGTTTTTTTGTTTTTTTTTGTTTTTGCACATTTTGCAATCAATGAAAGTGGGTTGGTTGTTTTCAATGAATGATTCAATGATTTCCAATAAATTATTTTCTACATATAGAATTTATTTGCAGCAAAAATAAACGAAGACAAAAAAAAAAGTATTTAATTTCAGTTAAAACCTTTTAACCAAAATTAAACAGAATTCTCAATTTAATACAATGTTGTTGTATGAATGTTGTGAATGTGGGTTTTTTTCTCTTCAGCAATGATGATTGTGGTAAATGCTCCTTACAAAACCAAACATTTAAACACACACACCCAGTTTTTTTTTTTTATTATTTGTTATTTCCATTTGTTTGTGTTTTTTTGTTCTCTCTATTCAGTTTTTGCCTCTTTTTGTCTTAAATGTCTAATATTACACGGTGTCAACGCATGATTAATTGTTACAAAATCAAGTGACACTTTAACTACATTTAAAGCTGTAAAAAAAAAAAAACAAAAACATTTTTGTTGTGCCTGTTTTTTCATACAACAAACAGAGAGTAATATTTCAGGCCTTTTACCAAAAAAAAAAAAAAAATGAAATAAATAAAAGCTTACAGCAATCTATGGTAAAATAAGGAAGGCAAAATAACATTAAAATTTATTATTTTTTTATATTAAAAAAAAAAAATATGCTGAAAATAAGAATAATGAATTTTAATGAATCAGTTAAATAAATACATTTGTAGATTTAATAAAATTAATTGTTTTTTATTGTATTGTGAGGAGGTTGTTGCAATAGATATTTTGTTAACATTATTATAAATTTTGCAAAAGTCACTTGAATTATTCGAAATTGTTAAATTATGTTTATTTTGTGTTTTTAACAGATGAAATATTTTTCTAGATTTAAATGTTAAAGTGATAATTGTTTTGGGGTTTTTGAAAATATATATTTTTTCTAATTATTTTTTATTTAATTAAAGATAAAGATAGATTTTGATATACAGCTATGACGAATCTTATACATCATTTAATTTATCCCTTTTCAAATTTAATAGATTTTAGGAATAGATTTTTTTTTAATTTGTACGTTTTTATTCTCTACAAAAATTGAAAACTTTTTGATATTAATTTTAAAGTTTTTTTTTGGCCCTTTACTGTGGAATATTTTTGGGAAAGTGTACTATTTTTTTTGAAAATATTAAATATTTTCGAATTATTTTTTGTTTTTTAATTGAAACTTTTCAAACTCTTACATTTTCTTCTATTCAAAATTTAACAATTTCTGAGCTTTTTTATTTACTCTTTTTTCATTGGACTATTTTAAAATTAATGCTTTTTAAATTTTTCGTTATTTCCTACAATCATTTTATTGTTTTAAAATTAATTTTCAGTAACATTATTTGAAAATATTACTTTACACTTTTGTTTTAATACAATTCTTCTTATACTTTTATGTAACAAAATTAGTACTTTTTCCTGAAAATTTGTAGTTTTTTTTTTTTTTGTAAAATTAGTACTTTTCTTCTAGAAAATTACTTGAAACTTTTTGAAAAAGTTAAATGTATTAAAAATAGCTTGTACTTTTTCTACAATTGAGCGTTAGGACCAATGATTTTTGTTTAAAATTGTCACTATCAGAATTAGTTCTGTGGAAGTGATTGCTAGCCAGTACCCATTCTGTGGAACGATTCTGGAACTAGTTCTTTCATCAATAACTTTCAGAATTTATTTTTTTATTTTTTCAATTTAATTTAATTTTATAAATACTGTTTTCAGAATTTGTGAAATTTTTATACAAATGTTTTAAATAATTCTATGAAGTAATTCGAAAACCATTAATTTGTTCTCAGAGCACTAGTACTCTAAAACATTATCTAAAAGGAATTTAGAACCACAAATAGGTTCTACTCCATTGGTGTCAGAATTCGTTATGATACCACTAGATTTGAGGATATTATAAAGGAATCTAAATTAGTTCTAATTGCACCAGTTTTAGTTTTAGAACTAATGATTTTAGAAGATGTCCTAAAAATTTTCCTGGGTTTTTAATATTTTCTTTTGAGATTCGTAACTTTTTTGAAAATTTTAATTTTTTTTCTAAATATATAACTTTTTGGTAAGACATTTTTTATTTGTCACTTTTTTGTCCACCTAATTAATTGGGATCTATTCTCGAAGGCAAAAAATCATATAGAATAAAAAATTAAGATATATTTTAAAAAAGTAGCTGTTACTTCAATCAAATAGATTTCTTTTTTGGAATTCACTATTCGAAATGTATTCACAATGATCATACTTTTGTGAATAATAATTTTACAGCATAGAGAACGTTTTTAAATAACTTTTATAAAACATTTCTTTCTCACGTCGACTTATACCCACTATTTTAATAATTTCTTTAATTCTTTTTTTTAAGACAAAAACAAACTTTAAGTTACAGTTTACGCAATATGAATTAATAGGCTCTCAATGTCTTTTTTTATGTATGTATTCGTTAAAAATGAATAAGTGTTTGTTAGTGTGTGTTTATATTGATTTTTATCTTTCACTATTTAATTGTAAAACGATCTATAATTGTCTTGACTTTAGACAGATAATGATCAATCATCATGTTGACTGTTTAAAAACAAAAACGAAATATAATGAATGGGCCAGTCAGTCTGCCATCCAACCAACAGCAGCCGCCATTTAAAGTAGTAGCAACACAAGATTTTATAAATTTATAAACATGTATTTATTCGTGTACTGTTAAATACATATTTATGTTGCAAGTAGCATTTATAGCCTGATATCTTTTTTTGTTTGTTTGTTTGTTTTTGTCTTTAATGCTACGCAACAGTAAATAAAGATAAAGAAATTGGCAAAAATTATTGTTTTTTTTTTCTTACATTAAGAGTAATAAAAAACAGATATGAATAAAAAGAAACATTTTAATAAATTGTAGAAGAGAGAAAAAAAAAACATGTTTTCTATAGAGTAAATCAATAAACGATTTGTCATTATCAAATGGGGTTTTTAATTACGCATGAGTTATTAAATGAATAATATAGTTTATCTTTTGTATTTATTATTAACTTATAGAAAACATAATTTAAAGACAATATTTTTGGAGGCACAGTTACCAACAATAATGAATGATTATTAAAATTTTGATGATCATATGAAAAAGTTTTGAAAGGAAACAAAATCATAAATAATTCATATTAGAATGTAATATTTTTTGGAATCATTTAATAAGATATCAAAAATGTGAAATTTAAATTAGAATAGTAAAATTAAACTAGTTCATTTAGTACTTTGTAAAATAAATAAATTTTTTATTTTATTTAGTTATGGTTCAAGTCACTAGGGTTGCAAAGGAAAAAACCTTATCAAGGAAACTTTAAATTGCCTCAATATCTCCAACTGTTTTTTTTTTTCTACAATCAATTCCTTTGTGTTTGAGTATCAACAACATTTACTCATACTTAATATTCTCATCATAATAATAATTTTTTTTTATACTATTTATTTTTCATTTTTTTCTTTTCTTGATTAAACTTTTGATTAATCTTGACAATCTTTGTTAATTCAATATGCAAAAATAAAATAAATAAAAAGGAAAAATTAAATAAAACTTTAAAGAAATATCCTCTAGAGCAGTGTTTAAAAGCGTTTAATAATAGGAAACCACCCAGGAATGTGATGTGGTAATTGTCAAGCGTTTATGTTGTCCCAGACATCTGATAAATCTTTGACAATTCATACACTTTTAGAATTTAATAATGTCACGTAAATATACGATTATTTATCTTTCGGATGGCCACCCACCATGTTTTAGCAAAGTGTTTTTTTGTTTAGCTTTTGTCTGCGAAAAAAATAATAATAAAAAAATAAAACAGTTGTATCATTTCCTGGTGCGGTGTATAAAGTGAAAAAAAAGGAAAAAGATTTTTAAAAGAAAATTATATAGATGAGTTTGCTAAAGGGGTGCAGAATAAAGTATCGTATGGAAATCGATTTGAAAATAAGCTTTTGTTATAGCTTAAAGTTTATTGAGAAATGTAGAAAAAAAATCAATTTCAAAATAATCTTTTTTAAAAGCAGTATATATATGTATTTGAAATTATTTATATATTTTTTCATTATTCTTGACAATTAATTAATCTCCTTTCCTAAAGATTTGAAAACATATTATTTTAAATACATACATTTAAAAGTAATAAAGTTGTATAAATTTTGCCGTCGTTTCAAGCCTAAAAATAAGTTCACATTACGCTAATATTTGTCGATATTTTGCAAATATTTGTGTTGCCTAATGTAAACTTTTTTTTTTTTTTGATTCCAACAGATAACAGCAGATTTTGCAAAAAATAATAATAATGATATAATAAATATTTGCCTTAATATACTTCAAGTGTGGACATTGTGTGAACACATCTTGTAATATAGTTGTCACCGAAATGATTTCAAAGATTTCTCCATGAAATAATTCTACCGACAGAGTACTACAAAAGCGTTGTGTTTACGAAATATTGGACCTTCAAATGTTAAAACGTTTACATTTTGAAGTTTTTCTCTATAGCAGGTCCAACTTTCACCCGATTTTATTAAAAAATTAAAATTTAAAATAATCAATTCTTTGCCGTTTTTTTTTCGAAAAGTTTTCAACAATTTATCGTATTATAAATACATTAATATATGTATTTGGAAATAAAAGCATTATTAACTTAAGCTCCTTGAAGTTCATTGTCATGCATTATCAGCAAAAAAAAATAGCAAACTTCTTGTAATCATAAATATAACAAAGGCCTTGATTATCCATAATAAAAAGGATTTCAATTTGACAAAACATTTTGTCTAGATTTAAAGGATAAATCAAAACAATGTTAATATCTCAGTCGTTAAAAAAAACGAGTCTAATATGTAGCAGAAAGTGTTGAAACCTCTAATATTTGATTTCATCATACATATTTAAAATTCATCATGCATTTGTGGTGTAGTAAGTAAAATAGAGAAGCACATTTACTTTAATATACAATTGATGTTTTGACAATTTATATTAATTATGGAATACAACAAAGAGCATTCAACAGAAGCTCAGACAGCAGCCGCAACATCAGTAAATGAAACAAAGAAGAAAAAAAAAAACATTATTACTGCAGCTATATTTGTGTGGTAGTAGTCTCTAGATATATAAAAAATATATATATATATATATATATATATATATANNTTTTTTTTCTCTCTAGACAAAGTCACTCACTCATTCATGGCCAGAGACAAAACTGCATAACAAATATTTTACCAAGAGTTTGTTATGTTATGTTTTCTACAACCATAGCTTCATTCATATCACTTGTATTTAGAGATCTATTCCCTGTACGATTTACTTGTTTTGTTGGTTTTTGTCAGAAACAAACTTTCTATGATGGAGATGTTGTATGTTGAACAGCCTCAGCAGCAATATTAACCATGTGGTACCATGTTTTTCTCTACTACTACATTTTTTCCCCGATTTGTTTTCAACGAAAACAGAGTTCAGTCATTGCAGCTTACGGTTTTTATGCGCCTCACGTTTTCTCATTTACAAAATGACTAAATATCATTTACTCGTAATGTAAACTCGTATATTAAATATTCATCTTGTGCAAAAATATCTGGTTAAAATACATACAGAGACATATACAAATAATAATAATAAAAAATTGCAAAAAAAAATATATATAGATATGTATATAGGTAGGGTTAAAATATATTAATAGTCACTTATACACTCACGCTCATATTTATTATTCACTTGCCACCACGGTAACCAACTAACAAACCAACCAACACCCTAGTGAGGAAAAACAAGTGTAAAAGCTTTTATTTTGTATTCTTTTCCTTTCAACTGCTGATTTTCGGTATAAAAATAATACATTTTGCAAAAAATAAAATAAGGAAAAATCATTGAATGAATAAATTAACAGGTAACAACTGATAAGTCTGAATAAAGTGACCATATATGTATATAACAACAAAGTAACTAATTTAATTAAATTTATTTTGTCATTTGGGAGAAAATACATTGTAACAGACTTTCTTTTTTGTGGGGGAACAAAAATGAGGGGACAAAAAAATATAAAGAAAAATAAATTAATATAAATTTATTTGGCAGAAATGCTAAATAGAAATGTATCTTTATAAATAAGTAACAATTTTGTTTATAGAAAAACATTTTTAGGATTTTGCAAAAAAGAGTAAATCTTTTCCTATAACACTAAGATACAATTCACCTTTCTCCTCCCCAAAAAAAATAATAATAAAATCACACATGAAAAGAAAAATTGTTTTATGTATCAAAATGTATTTCATACATATTAAATAAAAATGCGTACTTAGTATATTTCTTGTACGTAAAATTTTTCCTCAAAAGAGGTTCAAAGTTTCGAAAAATATGCAATTTAAAAAATATATATGAAATATTTACTAATATATCAAATGAAAGCTAAGTATTCCTGCAATATAACCAAAGTTTTTATTTGCAAGTTGCACAACAAAAGTATGAAATAAATTTAATAATACAGAATTAAAATTTTAAAAATAAGTTTGTATCCAAACATTTGAATGAAGAAATATAATTATATTGCAGGAATTCGTAGCTTCATTTACGCAAAGAAAAAAATATGGCTATTGTGATTATATGCTAAGAGAAACATATTATGATTGTAATATATGTTTATCGAGTGATTCCATATCAAATCGGACAACAAAACAGAAATTTTCGGATTTTATATCTGCGATTTCAATGAAATTCGCTGCAAATGTTACTCAAATCACAATTTTTCTTAATGAAGAATCCTGGCACAATTCTTATTTTTAATACATTTAATAGAAAAACTAATGGACTCTAAAAGGAGAAGTAAAATATTTATATACTTCAAAAGTTTAAAGGTCAAAAACGATATTTTAAAATCCTTAAAAAATACATATATTGATAATGAAACCCTTTTCTATATTTGTGCCAAATCTTCTATGGATTAGAAGTTATGAAGTAAAACACAGAAAGAAGCACATTTATTGTATGTAAAATTTAAAATATTTACATAAATTATTATTTTTTTATGAGCACTCTAAAAAATAAATTAAAATTTTATTTACAATATTTGATTTCCAACATGGAATTTTGCAGTTATATTAATATTATATATATTTTAATATTATATATTTTTTTAGCTTTTTAAAAATTTAAAAAAATATAGCTCCAATTTGAATTTTTATATCTATATGGAGAAAATTTATGTCAACCATATATAATTTTTAAAGAATTTTTTCTTAAATTCCAGTTTTTGAGATACAATAGTTTTAATTTTTTTTTTATCTCCAACTTTGAACTTTTGTATATATCGTTATGAATGTAATATCCTTGTCTACAATATGAAACAACTAAAGATCTACCACGTATATATATTTAAGAAGTTATTAGTAGTTAAATAGATATTCATTTCCATAACGGAAAGAAACATGCTTCTGAAATTTCATGATGTTAAATCTCATTGCTATCCGTTTTGTCATGGAATCACTCTATAATTTAAAAAAAGTAATTATTATAATTATTATTATTATTATTCTATTTTATCAATTAACAATGTTTATAACCTTTTCTTATAACACTGCTTCCAATTTAATTATGTTTTTATCATTAAATAATCCAAATTTTACCATGTTTTCATATTCACATTCATTTGAACCATATTATGTGGCGCATTCATCATACTGAATATAAACAAATATTGTCATTTATATTTGTTATTTGAAGATAAAAAAAATTAAAACTATTGTATCTCAAAAACTGGAATTTAAGAAAAAAATTCTTAAAAAATTATATAGGGTTGACATAAATGTTTATCCGATAATAATTAAAATCAGTTAAAACATTGTCTTTATGGTTACAGAATTAATTATCTGAATGGTTGTAAAATTAGCTCATGGTAGAATTGAAATGTTTGTTTATATCATAAAATATGGTTTCTTCATTAAATTATCAAACAGAATCATAAACAATACTATAATGATGATTAAAATCAATGATGATAGTTGTAGTGATCATGGTGTAACCATGTTTTTTCTGCTTGTATATTGTGTAATCATAATTTTCGTAAATATTTTAAAATTTTCTTAAAATTTGCGCATCTATAAAGCTTGATATGAGCTTAATTTAAAAATATATAATGTATATTATCAATATTATTTGGATTAATGCTTTTAAAGTTTTTAGAGCTTAAATGGCATCAAAAGTGAATTTGACCAAATATTAACAAATGGTTTAACTTTATAGTAATATTCTAGAACTCGAATTAAGTTAATATAAGTTAATTTAATTTGAAATATATGCTTAGTATTTAAATAGCTGGCCTTGTGAAATGTAAATCCGATCTTGTCTTGTATACGATTCTTAAATTTTTTTTTTTTATTAATTTTGGATCAAAAACTAATGTCATATCTAAGTATGAGATAAATAATATTAAATCTTTAATCGCTATATTATGATCTTCCATTTTTGTTAAATACCTAAATAACTTTTCAACGCCTGGTCACATCTTTATCCATTTGTCATAATTTTAGTTGGGCTATTTTTTTTTTCCTTTTTTGCATTAGGGAAGTTTAACATTTGTTAAACTTTTGCGGTTAAACTAATGTTTAAAACGTGCACAAATTATTAACTAAATACAGTAAACCAATATTAAAATACCTACTTATGTATATTGAAATACAAAATATAGTGGCTTTTCTTGTATTCAAAACGGGAAAAAAAATAATATTATTTCAGCCGGTGGAAAAACTAGCATTAATCATAATTTAAAACATTTTAATATTTTTGAGGTGGAAAAATTGCAAAGTAAACATAAAATTCGAATAAAAAATTTATATGAGAAATGAAAATAAATGTAGAGATATTGAAATAAAAACAAATACCTATAAAGTTAAAATGAATTTAAAATAAGCAAACAAAATCAGCAAAAATATCTACCAATAAATATGAACGAATTTTCATAAATAAGCAAATTCGTATTGATTTTGATTTGGAAAAAAATTAAGGAATTTTCTCGTAATTTTGAAAATAATGTTTGATGGTCTAAATGATATAAATTTCGTTGAGCAGACAAAATTATTTATTGGAATTTATTCACTTTTTTAGGAACATTTCTCTTAGGCCCCTGATATTTCTTTATCAATATCATTAAAAAAAAAAAAAAACCAAAAGGCCTGGATCTTAAAATGTAGTTAAATTAAATTTGATCTTTATAGGCATTTGATATTTATGGTCTTGAAAATGACTGACTATAAAACAAACATATGCGACATTTAAGCTGGCCTAAGTAAATAAACTGGCCAGAAACCTAACACATAGCTAAACAAACAAACTCATACACACCCAAAACAAATATCTATGACCATTTGCAAATAAAAACTTTTGCAAATACTCTGGCACTGAAAGACAGTGTGTTTATTGCGGCATTGGTGGTAGTTGTGGCAGCGGCACCTGTGCGTGTGTGTGGTCTTTTTGTGGTCGTAGGAAAAAATAGTATAAAAATAATATTGCCACAGGCTGGAATAAAAGAAATACCAGCATACTAGACAATGAAAACTGAAACCAAGCCAGCCACTTTTACAAATTTAGAAAAGCAAATTAAAGGAATTAATTCTAGTATTTACAGGGATTAAGAATATTAAATATAAAGAAAATATGTTCCAAAAACAAAGCTGCAAATAGACAATAGTCTGTTGGTTGAAAGAAGTATAGGCTCGGGGTAGGGCAACGGAATTTGGCTTAAATATTTCGCTCATATAAGTTTTGTTTGGTATTGAAAATAGACATTCTCAATGAATAAACAATTTCTTTGGCGTTAATTACTAGAGTTTTGATAAAAATATTTGGTATACAATAGCAAATGACGCTGAAAACAAATGTTACGAACACAATCGCTTAATTAATTCTGTCCCTGTTATGTTTTTTTTTCCTGAATTTTTTCGTTCACGAATAGAATTCTCTCTTAAAACAATTCATTTGCAAATAATTTATTTATTTTATTTTTTCAAATTATAATAAAATTATTTAATTAAATCATTTTTAAAACCATTCCTACTCGAATCCCTTAATTAAAACTCCTTTGATATTCGCTTAAAATTAATATCTATTTGAAAAATTTACATTCGCGAATAAATTTTGATAAAAAATAAAAAATTAGACAATGACTTCAGAAAAAATGCATTGTGAACACAATCTCTTAAATAACACCCTTTTGAAACTATTCTTCTACGAATAAGTATTCCTTTTGCGAATATGTATTTTTTCTTAAAACGATACTTGTGGAAATAAATTCCTCTAACAATTAGTTCTTTTAAATAACTGCCTAAAAAAAGAGTTTAATGTTCCTATATATAAATACATTTATATTAACATTGTTTAGTAGAGTTAAACTTGTGTTGCATAAAAATACTTTAGCATTTATATACGATGTATCTATATATTTTTAAAAACTCTCTAAAGGCCATAAGGAAGGTATTTTATATTCACGCGGTCTTTTTATATTCATTTGTAGGCTTCACAGTTTGCTTTTACTAAAATTGTGGTGGGGTGGTTGTCATTTGGCAAATTGAGTTTTGTTAAAGCGGCAACTAAAACAGGCACACTTTAAGCCACAGCTATAACAATAATAAAAATAGCAATAGCAACAACAACAACAACTATTTTAACGTAAGACCATAATAGATGTCAATATAACATTAGGAAAGTGAACAGGAGAAAAGTTAAAAAAAAAAAAAACAAAAATAACATTTAATCGTAGCCAATCGTTGCGTGTCAATGTATTTGTGATAATTTAGCCATAAACTTAAACAGTCTTAACATAATTGTGACAATTTTATGGGGTATTAAGCTTTAATTATAAACAATAGATTTTCACAAAAATAAAATAATAAGGGATTATATGACAATATAAATATTGTTCAGGTATTTTATGTAGATACGATAAGGGTAAGTGTAACCATTAAGCTAATAATTCAAATGATAATGATAATAAGGTTTAAAGGAAAATCGTATCGTAAACTTTTATTAATTAATAAAAGTATGTATGTAGTTTTATAAAGTTTTAACAGGAATTTATTTAGGCATTGAGGCAAATAACACAGGTATACATTCATTTTGAAATACAGGAATTCTTAGTAAATTCGGAAGCACTATAAATATAGATTTGTAAAATTAAGTAGGCTGATCTATATATTAAAGTATATCTCGAAAACGACTTGTCTGAAAAAGTATTAAATATTGTAATTAAAACTGCCTTTAAAGGTCCAAAATTAAAATTTTTATGCTTCAATCAATAAGATTATAAATTATAATTTTATTTTCAAATTGGGTGAAGATATAAATTCACAAGTTAATCTAAAATGGTGAATAATAAAGCTTTTTAAATAAAGTTTTAGAAACTCTCTGTTAGTTTAAGAAACAAGATACTTTTTAGAAAAAGTAGAAAAACAATTTTAAAATATAAATCCAACAAAATTCCATTTGCTTTATTTCAAAAATCTCATAACTTCCCTTTTAACCAACAAACTCTTTTTTTATCTTTTACTTTTATTTTAGTAACTGCAATTCAATGCCATAATCCTTTTGGCCATAAACGAAACAAACTGCAAAAAAAAATCTTCCCAAAAAAACAAAACGGAAGGAACTAGAGACAACAGAAACTTTCGTAAAATAAGAGCACAAAATAACAAAAATGCCCTCAACATTTAAAGCAATTGATGCTTTACCATCAACAGCAACATCATCGGCATCATCAGTGGCTGCAGCAGCTTTAGCATCATTAACAACAACATATCGTTACAACAATACAATATTGTTGCCCTCTTTAGAGGAAAGATTACAAACACAACCATCATCATCATCAGCAGCAGCAGCGGCAATACAATCAACAACATTCTCCATATCACCAGCAACAACAGCAACAGCAGGCATAAGTGAAATCAATAGCTCAACTGGTTTAACCTCTATATCCCATGTAGCATCCGTGGTAGTTTCAAATTTCCTGCCTTTATCATCAACATCCTTATCCTCTAGTAATAATAATGACGACTCAACGTCTGCAGATGACACAAAAATTTTGTCTACCTCTTCAACAGCATCGTCAACGGTAACGTCATCATCCTCATCATTGCCAATGCCATCAGTATCGTCAACAGCAACATTTTATCCCTCGTACAGTCCGCCAGTTGTTGAAAGTTTAGTTGCCAGTTCGGCTGAAGAGTTTAGCAATAATTTTCGGGATCTATCATTTGATATTTTCGATGACAATGACAACGATTTGTTTGGTTCACCATTGGCATTCGATGCTAGTGAAAATGGTCTATGGAATGGTCGCTTCGTACCGCCACCACCAAGACCACCCTTTTTTGTTGATGAACCGGTATTGAGTGATGGTTTGACAACATGTGATTTGTGCTCCTGGGCAATGCCAACAAAAAGTACATTTATATTTGAAGGCACAATGGGTAAGTAATCTTTAACTTTTTTTATTATTTATTTTTTTTTTATGTTTTAGCTATGAGAACTTGTACTACTTCCACTTGGATATTTTCTTCTTTTTAACTTTATTTGTCCATTTTATTTGTTAGGGCATGAATGGTTGCATGAATGAGTGAATGAATGAATGACAATGTAGAGAATGACTACTTGAATATTATATCAATACAGGGACACTCTTTCACTCACATATTCTTTACATAAATGTTGAAAGTTGTATGTAGGAATTCTTTTTATGGCAAATATGTGTATATGTATGAGTGTGTGTGGCATGCTATAAAAAATAAGGAAAAAGTTAAATATATAAAAAATACATAAAACGACAAGTTTTAAACGTAAAATTAAATTTATTTGCCAATAAAATCAAATAGTATTGTAGACGAGTTGCTAAGGGAGTGTGATAGACGGCCAAAAAAAAAAAAAGGAATGCATTTTTAAATGTGTAATGAGCAAGTGAGTGATTTTTAACATTGTGATACATACACGTCCTATATAATACTGGACTCACGAAATAATACTGTTATACTTAAGCCACATTTTTTAAAAGTCTTACAAGTTTGAGCTTTACGTGATTAAAATTTTGTTTCACGTGGCTACTTCTATATATTTAAAATCAAATTAAATTCTTTGTAGTATTCAAAGTTTCATATATAAATATTTTTTCTCACTTGCTCATCTCTTATAAAAAAAATCCTGTTACTGACAGGTTCTCTGTTTACGTACATACATATCTATAGTAGAAGGGAAGATATATTTATATGTATATTTTTTTTTAACAAAATTTAAGCAAAACATTTTAAGTTTTTTTTTTTTTTTTTTTTTTTTTTATATATAAAATGCAATTTTATGTTTTCTTTTACTATAAAGTTTTAATATTCAAACTTGCACACATTGTTAAAAAGTATTTAAATGGAATTTAAATTTATTCAGTTAAATGTTTTTGTAAAGGAATAAGAAAAACTATTCTATAAATGCAATTGAATTTTGTTTCAGGACTGCAAAAAATAAAATTAAATAAAGTAGAGACACTTGACGAGAAATGATAACAATGAAAAAAATGTGACAAAAAATTAAACATTTCAGCAGTTTGTTTAAATTGAACTTGAAATATTGTAGGTCCACTAGAACCAAACGCT
>MINK01171994.1:0-31383 GCA_001735545.1 Phormia regina
TATATATATATATATATATATATATATATATATATATATATATATATACATACATAAAATATAAAATACCTTAAATATAAAAAATATTTTATTGTTATAAATAATACATTTCGAACAAGCATTTTGTGAGGGATCAATACATTTCGTATACACATATAAATAAAAAAAATTTCAAGCTGTCTGCGCTGACCGCATAATTTTCTCTAAATCCAATTATGTCTTTTTTATTTTAGAAATATTTATATATTTTTTTTTTAAAATAACACAATTCGTATCTTTTTGTATCAAGTTCATTAAAATTAAAAATTGTCATTGGAGAAAGGTGTGTTGTTGTTGTTGTGGGTTGATAAATACATATGAATGTTTGTTTTCACTTATGAAATCTTACTCTTAATTTGGTTTAAAGACGTTGTTAAACATTAAACACATACACATATTAAGATACATAGCAATGGTGATAATGATGAGTAATCACAAATCTTCATAAGAGTGTTGTAACATGTTGCAATAATAATAAAATAAATATTCATACAGACTTATGTATATACAATATGTACGCATATATAGAAAGCGTAAAAACCAAATATAATTTATTACTTATTTACTTATTTTTTATTTTTTGCTTATTATGATGTTATATTTTTTACTATTTCAACATGTACATATGTATGTATATGTATGTACATATGTGTATTTTTAAATTTATTTTCTTAAAAGAAAACAAAACAAAAAAATGTGTAGTTTGGCAATGATAACCATTTTTAAAATGAAATAGATAAAAATTACTTTATTTAGCCAATATATTATTAACTGATTTCCAAATTTATATATAGATCTTTCTTCAAGTGGTTTAATTTTGAGTAAAGTTGTATAGTTGTAAAGAATCATGTATCATAATGATAAACATACCTTTTTCATATTAACAATATGTATAATAAACTTCAATTACTTCATATTTTTTTTAATATAATTAAAATTATTTTCATTTATCTTTTATACCTGCATTTCAATACAATTAATTTGAAATAATAATTTAATCAGTTGAATTATTTCAATTTGATTTATTTTTTTTTATCACTATGTCTCCTTTAAAAAATTTCTTGGCTGATTTGTATATTTTGTTTTCTTTTAAAAAATCACGTATTAATGTGAAATAAAACTCTTTCATTTATTCGTATAGAAGATGGTAATGCTGATCATCAGCAAAAAAAAAAAAACTATTGCATAACAATTACAAAAACCCAAACAAACAGACAGACATACATTCAGTAAGTCAGTCGCAAAAAGGCTACGAAAGACTTGTTATATGATTGTTAACTTTATGCATTGTTAGTGTCAGTTTAGTTTATGTTATTTTAATTTTACATTTTTTTTGCGATTTTTTTTTGTTTTTTTGGTTTATTTTGTTTTGAATTGGCGATGCGGATGCAATTGGACCCAGTTTGTATGTTTATGTTTGTAAACGAATGTATGATGATGAATGTGGAATTTCATGGTTGTGATGCAACAATAACTATATACATACATACATGTACTAAACATATTTATATTTTTATAATAAGTTAAGGTATAAAAGCCCTTGTATGACATACAAAGTAACGAAAATAAAAACAATATTTTTTTATTTATAATATATTAGTGTTGTGAATTTAAATTAATTAAATCACCTATAATCTATTTATTATATTACAATACATTTAATTTTCTATGTATATTTTTTCTAGCCATGTTCAAATCTGTGCTAATTGTATCGTGCATTTTAGTGGCTGGCGTTCGCAGTCAGGATCTTAAAGTTGATGTTGTCAGCGTACCCGAAGTTTGTGATCAAAAGTCTAAAACTGGTGATACAGTAAGTAATAATTTTATTAAATAATTAAAAAATGACAATTCTATAATTTCTGAGCCAAAGTATGTACATATGTCTTATATATTTAAATAAACAGGTATGTGATGCAAAACGATTTCGAAAACGAATCGATTTTAAATCGAAAAAATTATAAATTATGTTTTAATGACTTTCTTTTATATTTTATTAAATAATTTTTTTTTTATATATGCTTAAAAATAATTGTTATTTTTCACATGAAATTCATCACAATTTTCAAATCGGATTCGTTTTGAAAACGATCGGTTTTCATCACATACCTGAAAATGTCACGTGTATATTTCAGAATTTCACAAATTCAATCAAAAACAGAATGAGGCCAAAAACTATTAAAGTGAAAAATTATTACATATTTATAATTTAGGTATATAACTCTTGCAACAATATTCTTTAGAAATTTGAACAGAACCTTGAAAATATATATGGCCATCTTTATAGGTCTATCCTTTCAAAATATTGATTCAATCCAAATCTCTATGTATTTTTTATACCCATATATAAATTGATATATTGATTTTCTAATTCCGGGGACGAAATTTGTTTTTATGGTATTGAAAATTAGCAAAATCGGTAAATAAATGGTCGGTATAAACTTGAAAAAAGGGGGGAGGGGGGTATATGATATTTTATTTAAATAATATTCAAAAATAGCAGAATTATTAAAAAAAAAGTAATAAACTACAATCGTTTTCGTACCACTGTGCATCTCTAATTATATACATACTTAAACAAGCATATTTTTGTTGTTTTCAGCTCACAATGCACTACACTGGAACATTGGTTGATGGAAAAAAATTCGATTCTAGGTAAGTGTTTGTGATCTGTGTCCCCTTTATTATTATTATTATTGGCTCCACCATAAATTATGTCCTTTGACTTTGTCGCGAGAAAACAAACGAAACAAAAAAGGCTCTCTACTCCTCATTCGGTTGCTGCATTAATACGTCATCGTAAATTAACTGCAAAAATGTTGATAACAATCACAATTTTATGCATTCAACTTTTGTTGGTCAAAAACGTTCATATTCATAGTAGAATGGTGCTAGACTTTATATACATTTTTATGATACGAACATATTTTACTCTTATTATTTTTGATGTTAATGTTAAAAAAAGTTAAATTAAATTTACAAAAATTCATTATTAATCTAAAAGGCCCATTTATAAGAAATTTTTAATTTTTATGAAATTTTGTACTGTTATTTGAAGCTTGAGTAAATTCAAAATTTAGTTCACTTGCCTTAGCAACTGCTCCACATTTTTTAATCATTAACCCTTCTTCTGTTTTGACATTAAAAAAAAGGATAAGGAAAATAAAACAATAATGAAAAGCTTGTAATCGAATAACGTTTCTAATTTATGAAGATATAAATAAAATGTACAATGAATTCAACAGAGACATAAATTATAGTGAAGATTAAATACGTCGAAAGACCATAACATCCAAACTCGCCAAATAAATAGAAACCTGATAACCACCAGACCCAAAAAACATACATGCATACGTACATACATACATACATACATACATACATACATACATACATACATACATACATATGTACATACAAACATACTTATATAAGTAATAACAATATGGAAAACTAATGATAACAAACAAAACCACAACAACACCAAAAACAATAATAAAAAAATTAAGTGATTTGAACCTCATAGGGGAGGAGGGCTCCTTATAATATAAACTATATATGTTTGTATATTAGGGTAGCCCCAAAATGAAATGTGTCAAAGTTTCCTGCTCCAATGAAAATTTAATTCATTCTTATTTACGATTTCTCAAAATTTTCGTATTGACATTATTCTTACGTGAGATGGATCAAAACTAAAAGATAAACATTTTCATTTTTTTTTTTTATATTTTTGTCAAAGGTACAATTTAATGACGTAATTTCAAAAATTAAAGAAAATAGTAAAATATAATCTTCTAGTAGTTATGGCCTAACGATTTTTCCAGTTCCGAAAGATGAATGAACATTTTTGTAGAAAAAATTTAATTTGTTTTTATATTTTTTGTAGGAACCGTCAATTTATTTAAAATATAAATTTATACCAATTAGAAATTAGGGTGTCTCCCTAATGTTTGTATTAGTACCAAATAAGTAAACTTCTGCACCCTTATCAGCAGTGATTTTATGTACATACATACATACGTACATACACACATACATATTATTTCATGCTGGCATACATTTACATATATACATCCATATGAATAAATACTTATGTTTGTTATATTTAATATTTAATATCTTTATAAAAAATTGTTTCTTATATTATCCATATGCTCGATCAAAAAACTAGAAAATGACATTCTCTAATATTCTCTAAGAATCTATTTTCTAATTTCTAATCAGCCATAAAATTCCATAAATGGTTGCTAAACTAAAAAGTATTTTCTATTCTACTTCAATCTGTTTCAATGTCAACTAACTCCAAAAAAAGGTCTTGTACGTTATCTTATAATATTTAAATTCAATTTATTTTAATTTTTTTTTTGTTGCTGTTGCTGTTGTTGTTGTTGCCTTGTGTAAATAAAAAGGGAAATTACTTTATGATTTTATTATTTTTATTTACATCATTGTTGATTATATATTTTCTTTAAATTTTATATATAAAGATTTTTCATACATGGTACAGTCCAAAATACTTTTACAGTCCATAATAAAAGTTTTGCAATTAAATCTATTATGTACCTACCATTCGTATAATATTATGACAAAAATATTACTTTGGGATTTCTTTGATCGAAAGAATGAAATATGATGCATAGAGTAATTGTATGAATACTTTTACAATTGACTGTGAAGCTTTTACTAAAAGGACATACATTAATATGTTTAATTTAAATTGTTTTTAAATTTACCTTTGCATAGTTAAATTAAATTGCAAATACATTTAGTAAATTATTGTACCTTAAAGATAAATATTTAACTATAATAAGAGTTAAAGATACATGAACATATTTTAAAAATAATTTTACAAAGTTTTATAAACAATTACGACTACATATTTCTTTCTATGGAACTTTTACCTCAACAGTTGAAAATTTAGATATTTTGTCGTCTGTATAAAGCAACGACAGCAGAAAAGGTGTCTCTTGTTTTACCTATGAAAAGGTCTTGTTGTTTGTTGTTGTTGGCATAGAGAAAGTTTTTATGATTTGTGTTTAATTTGGCGTGATTTTAAAATTGTTTACTCCCCTATATAATATGAATGTTTAATGGTAAAGATAAACTTTAATTCATCTAACACTTGTTGCTTTAAACACAATTTCAAATGAATTAATGAATTAATATGTATGTATTTAGTTAACATTATTATTAAACAACACTTAATTTAAATTTTTTTATAAGCATCCTTAAAAGAAAAGAAAAAACAATTTAATTTGTTTTCTTTTTTCTTATTACTTAAAAATAAAAAATAAAGCTTCAAAAGTCCTTGTAAAATACAGGTGCTTATATATTTTTATGCAAAGAGTTGTTAAGACATAAAATGTTGATCAACTTTAGCATTTTTTTTTTTGACGTTTTATGGCTTTAAGCCATTGAAAAGAAAAACGTATAAAGAAAAGATACAAGAAGTAGTCTTGTCAAAGTGGCTGGCTGCTTGTTTCATTTGAGATGAGCTAAAAGTCAACCATGCAAATAAACTGCATTTTTTCCAGCGTTTAAGTTGTTTGATTGTGTGTTGAAGCTTTGCGGTGGAGATAAGAAAAAGTCTTTACCGGAAATTACCACAAACTACAACAAATAATTCATAAAATCTATGTACCTGTATTTACACTGAAGATTATGAAATTTTATAATGGAAATCTTAGAGTGCTGTTGAGGTATGCAGAAGTCGGCTTTGTTTATTTGTTGTTAGGAAAATAAACGCATTGTGTTTTTTGTATTAATCATTTTTCATCCTTGGGCGCCTCTACCTCTTTGTATAATGTGTTAATATTAATATATTTTCTTAATTTATTTATTTGTTTATTTATTATTATTATTATTATTTTTTTTTTGTTACCATATTAATATTTTTGAACAAACAGCAAATGCTTTTGGCTGTTTAATTTCTTATTTTCTACTTAATACTTAATGGTGGGATTTTAAAAATTTTCTTCGCATGTTTTACACGTATTCGATTAATTCGTCAATAAACCCTAAATAGTAGTTAGATTTAATTTTTAAAGAAATGAGCATTTTGTTTAAAACTTTTTATATTCAAAAACAATGTAAAAAATAAAATAATATTTTTTTGTCGTTTAATCTTTTTTTTTTTGTAGCACAGCTAGGTACGTACCTTTCATTAAAAATGTTACTCTGAAAATGACGTCTCCATTCTTTGATTTGAAATTTGTTTTAAATATTTTCTTCTTTCTTAATAAACTGATGTACGTCTATGTCTAAAACATTCATTATCGCTTGTCTTTCCCTTCTGTTTCTTTATTTGATAATTTTCCTGTTCGTTTATTCTTTTCAATAAAATTTATGGCCAATTCCTTTAACTGTCTATTGGTTCTATTGCAGGGCAGCAGAACAATAGTGGTTCCTTTCACTATTTTAATGTAAACATTGAACTAAATTATCAATTGGTTTGTTATTGGTCTACGTGACTGATTAATTATAAAAGGGATTAAAAGCAATAATTTACTTCTCCTTTTTTTGTTGTTGTTTTTAACAACATTAATGAAATATAAATTGGAAAAAAGCTTGCATATGTAAATATATAAAAATAATTATGTTGATTTTTACTGCTCTAAAATTATTTTTTCGAAAAAGGAAACTGCAGTTCTCAAAAAAAAAAAAAAAAAAAAAAAAAAAAAAAAAAAAAAAAACTGGTGGCATGATAGTTTCAATTTTTCATTTTTTTTTTGCAAATGTTGCAGACACATTAAATTTAGCATCTTAACAATTCAAGGCTTCTTTTTGTTGCTCCTTACAATTTTCATTTACACGAATAAGTATGATGTCCTCCACAACAATAAAAACGAGAAATATATGGCATTTTTTTATAGCTTTTTGTACTCTGCTCTATTTAAAGGAGTATTGCTAAAAGTGTCATTTCATTTGAGATTCTTATTACAAGAAAAGTTATTCAAATAAATATTTACTAAAAGATTGTATATAAACTAGGGTATCCAATTAATCGGGATTTCAGATTAATCGGTTTATTTGACAAATAATTTTTCGATGTTTTGAGTTTATCGGTTATTAACCGATTAATGCCAAATTATTCGATTAATCGAATTGTTTTAGTAATACACATTAGACAATAACACTATTTATAAAATGTAATCTATTGAAATAGTTAAGTGCCTAATAATACTGTTGGTTACTCAAATGCTATGTCTTTTAGTGTTTTGCTACATTAACCAATAAATTCGCGAATTTAAAATAAAAAATATATTAAATTATAACACAAAAAAAACTAGATTACGGTTAATCGGTTGTTCGACACAAATTGGTCGGTTTATTCGTTATTCGAAAATTGAAAGTTTTCAATTATTCAAACAGTTAATCGACCAAAATTAATCGATTAACCGAATGGTAATACAATTGTATTAATTACCAATGCAACCAAAAATATGCTCTAAAAATTATATTATTTAGAATTAACAATTTTATTTTTATTCTCAATTATTTAAAACTGATTACTTTCTCTTCGCACTTAAAACCACTTTCCTTCAGGAACTTAAAAATTGTTTTAAATTTATAATATGAAACTTATTCGGAAATGGATAAAAAAAAAAAATAAATAAGTTTTCACTATTATGTAAAGAATTCGATTAGATGAAAAATATTCAATAATTAAATTTGAAATGCTAACTTTCTTTGGAAATATGACTAATATGCTCAAATCAAAATATGCAATTTACAAAAAGGCACATATTATGTTATCAGACTAAAATATTTATTTTATCTCACAATTACAAATTTCATTAGTATGAAGCAACAAAAGTTAAACATTTTTAAATTATATCTAGAATCCATTAAATCTTTCTCCAAAGCATGATATTAAAAAATCACCCTACAATGTGTAAAATATTCGTCTGCTGCTGGATTGCTTAAAATATGCAATTTTTTAATTCAACTGTAAAATAAATATATTGTAGATAAATAGAAACCTACACATATGTATGTATGTATGTATGTATGTATGTATGTATGTATGTATGTATGTATGTATGTATGTATGTATGTACGGACTTATGCTTACATTTGTAATCGCAAAATATTATGAATAATTTAAAAGCTAAAACAGCAATAACGCTAAAAAACGAAACGAAATTTTGTTTTAAATTTTTTACACGATACGTGCGAATGGTAAACTTGAATATAAATGTTTCTTTAAAATCCATTACACAGTCTAACAACAAACTGCAAAAAGAAATTTATAAAGGTTTTCTTTCTTTATTATTATTTCTTTTTTCCAAACTTTAGATGCCACTTGGCAAGGTATAAACTGTTAAAGTGATGAACAAACTGTCCAAGTTTTATATTCAAGTGAAACGATTAATCCCTTAGGTGATTCGGCCAAGACCTCATCGTGATCATATTGTAGAAAAAAAACTTATCAAACAAAATGTCTTAGTACTTCTTCCATGTTAACAATCAAATAATGGACTCATATGTTGTTTAAAAGAACAACGAAAAAAAAACAAGAATTTTGATTTTCTTTTAAAAAATCAAGCAAAAATCGTCGATATGTATGTTTGTATACATAATATGTAGTATTAAAAATCCTTTTTGCTAAGATACGATTTCAAAATTATGTGTGGATTTTTTTTATTTTTTTTTTTATTTTATTTTTTACTTTGGCAAATACCATCACGTGTATTTTGTTGAATATTTACCACTTGTTATTGGTATATTTATACATATAACACATACATACATTCATTTTTATTCATTCGTATAAATATCAAATGGGTATGAAGATACACAAACCCATACATTTTTCAAAAAGGGGGGTTTTTGTTTACCACCCTCTTCAGTATTTTTCACATTTTATGTGATTTTTTTTTATGAAGAGGTTTGTTTACATTTTAAATATGATGTTGTTTTTACACCCAACACACCAACTGGATGGATGAGACAATTTCCATAAGGATGAGTTAAAAAGTATGTAAGTATGAGTTTGTTTGTGCTGCAATCAATTTCATTCTGTTCAACATTTAACAATCACATTACGAATGTTAATGGTATTTTTGGCTTTTTGATATCATGTATTTATACATACAAACATACATACATACATACACACATATACATTTTTCAATAAAAATCGAAACTTATTAAATATTTAGGCTCAACTTAAAAATTACATGCCACTGGGAAAAAAAAATGAATAAAAAAAGGTAAACAAAAAAACATTAAACTGACTTTATGATAATATCGGTCGGGTGGTTTATCTTCTCATACAAATTTATGTATATGTTGTATCCTTATATGTAGGCACAATTCCAAATACCAAATACCAATAAGTTGGGATTTTATTTAATAATTATTTGAAAGAAGTTTTCGGAAATAAAAAAAAAAATCATTTTACTAAAACTAAAAAATAAATTTTACATTTTAAATGTTTTACTTTGCAATTTTTAAAGCATTCAAATAACTTGATACTCAAATTAAAAACATGAATATAATAATATAGAAAAAAGTTTACATAATTAAAATACGCTCGAAATAAAAGCCCATAAAGAAGAGGATGTACATAATACATACTCATAAAATAAAATCCTTAAATAATTTATAAATTATTTAACGCCAGCAAAAGGATTTGGTCACGTTTTAAAGGTTTTTATAACATTCACTCATATTGTTCATTTACAATCCCATACAGTTCCAAGTGTCTTCTCTTCACTTACAAAAAAAAAAAAACAAAAACACTGTTTGGGAGCACTAACAAAGAGTGTCTAGAAAAAACATTAGAAGCACGTGCTTCCAAACAAATGAGTAGGTAAATTTAATTCATTTACAAAAAAGTATAAAATACTCGAACGAAATGATGATGGTGAGTATGTATGATAATAAGTCAAAAACAAAACCAGACAACACAAGCAAATTCAACAGGATTCCTAAAGACAGGATTCGTAAAAACATTATTTACTTAGTTGTAATTTATCTCTTTAGAAGCCAACAAGTATTATTTGGAAGGTAAGAGTATCTTATTAATTAGATTTTTTACATGTGACCTGAAAACCTAAATTTGATTTGGTTACATGACAAAAAAAAAAACTATATAAATTGTAATTTATTCATGAATTCATAACTCAAGTCTTTTCAACAAATTTCAAGTATGATGAATTCTTCCTGTTGACTTTTCGTATTCATCATTTAAATGATAAACAACAGCAAAATATTTCAGTGCTCAGTTTTACTTTCAGGTTTAGTGAAATGAAAATAATGCATTCTTTATTAAAGATATGTACATAATATGTTACTTCAATTATAATTCTATATTCAAGAATATCTTATTATAATGACAATTAATTTGTGTCCCTTTTATTGATTATGAAATAATGTTTTTCTAATAATAAACAAACGATTAATGCGATTTTAAGTATTAATACATGTTTAATATAAAATTTAAGTTTTCTTAATCGTCAACCAAGTTATGAATGGAAAGCTCTCATATTTTTCAAAGAGTGTGTGGCAAAGAAAAAAAATATAATTTGTAACTCGTGTTACTTAAAACCGTGCTAAAAAAAAAAAACAACAAAAACATAAAACGGGATCATATTTCTTGTCTTTTAATAGACTAAGAAAAAAAAATACTATTTATTCATATAGTTTTTTCTCCAGTGGAACTGGTTGGTGTTTATGTAGTTTGGTACATAGCACCAAGTTGCTATATAAATTATAATTTTTTTTTTGGTATCGTTCAACATTGTTTTAATATTTTCCCTGACTTTGAATATGTCTGTTACTTTTTTTTTTTTTTTAATTTGTTGTTATAACACTCACTACGAGTATTTATGTATCTTACGGTGCATTTTTTCATCATCATCATCATCATTGCCATATGTATGGTATGCAGTCAGCACACAATGGTGATGTTTTGCTAGTTGATTTTTCTCAAGTACATGTTATAAATTGCCTTATTTGGTTTGTTTTTCATTTTGTTGTATTTTATTATGTTTATTTATGTTTTAAGGAGTTTTAAAATTGTTTAGTGAAAGTCGGACTAGCTGGATATTGGATGCAGGTTACAAGTTGAACGACCACAATAAAAACAACTTGAGATAATCTTACACACCCCATACAAAATCTCAAATATTTATTTACTTCGTTTTAAGGCCAACTTTGAAATCAGTTATGAAATTTTCTTGTTTTTGCCTTTTAACGCACTCTAAATAAAAAAATAAAAAACTTGCTAATAAACTAAACAGGTTTTCTTTCTACTATAATAATTTTAACTTTGTAATTTCTTTTCTTTATAAATATTTTAGATTTTTAATTATTTTAGAAAAAAATATACAAAAAACAAAAAACAAAAAAACAATTTTGAAATCAATAAAAATTTACTACACTCATTGGAATATGAATCCATATTTAATATTTGAAATATTTTAAATTAAAGCGAATATACTACTTGCATCTGTTGATTTTTGGTCTATCTTACAATCATTCATTTATTTAGTCAATTCATCACATCACATCACTTGATAAATGTGATGATGAAATGATGAAACGGAAAGCGGATACATCGATGTAGCACTTATGTAAACAAATGTACAGATGTGTTTGTTTGCGAATCCACGTCATGTCGCTTATTCTGCTACAACAATAAAAAATATATATGTAACAATTCAATTATCTGTTAACAAGTTGATTAAAAATTCATAATCTACCATCAATAACAAATTAATTCCGGTAATAAAACAAAATATTTATTTATTGTTATAGCAAATAAACGACAAATATTTTGTTTGTAGCAAAATTTAATGAAAGCTTTAATATTAACTGTGACTTGGGACCAGTATTGCAGTTGGACACCTGATGAAAAAAAAAAACGATTTTTCCTTACTCATAGAAAATTTTTCCTCTTACATATTTTAATACCAAATACCTAAAAAAAATGTTTAAAAATATAAATTATATATAGACTAAATTAATCTGATGTACTGCAATTCTTTATCTGCAATTTCTCTTTTTCTATAAAAATACTAATTACAGAGATCTGAAAATTTGTCTACACAAAAAAGAATATCTATAATAATATTTATTTTTTAACTCGTCCCGTTCATTGAAAATCGAAACAAATACTATAGATTTTTCCGACTAAAATTAGGATCTTCTTCTATTATTCATTTTTTTAAAAAACTAATCATTAATAAATAGAAATTAAAATGAAATTTTATTGTACAGTAGATATGTGTAAAAGTGAATGGAGTTGTTGTTGTTTCTAAAACTAATTTAAGTTTTAAAATTCGTAATGTTTTTTTTTTTCTTAAATCATAAAAATAATAATTATATGCACAATGTACATAATTTAATGATCATAAATCAATGTCTGACACTTCGGCTAATGCATGGCTGAGAAATAAAATAATACGCTCGAGTATTGTTTTAATATAAAAACCATAAATTTTGATCTACTCAACATTCTAATAAAAATAAAACTCTAGATTTTGTGATAACATAATTCACACATACATATGTACATATATACATACATATTCACAAACACCATCATAAAATTAGATATGCATTCGCAATAAAAAAAAAATAAAAATAAAAAAAAAAAAAAAAACAAAAGCTCAGTATAAATCGAAGTAAACAAAGACAAATAAAATATGCAAATAAACCAGTGAACATTGAAAAAATGGCGAACAATTTCATTTATTTATTTAATCAGCAATTTTAATCCAGTATTTGTCAATTTTGTGCCTAGAAAATATAAATTGTTTATTATATGTGGATTAGAAATAACATGATGCATGCTGTAGAATGTTTATAAATAAATAAACAAATATACGTTTATCTCTTAGAGAAGAAAATGTTTACTGGGTTAAGCAAATATTATGAGTATTTAATAAAAATATGTAAATTTAAAAAACATCTTATAGTCGTAGAATCATCATCATCATCATCGCCAGGTAATCTCTGTTGTGAAAACTTCAGGTGAAAAACGGAAGCCAAGTGTCTTATTGAGAAGAAAAAATAACATTAAAATAAAAACAAACGTATCAAATAGCAAATGCAATAAAAATTCAAGATATTACATATGTATGTATGTATGTATGTATGTATGTATGTATGTATGTATGTATGTATATTATTAAGTTATGAAGGTTTATCTAGGCAAATATATACAATTTGTATGTATGTTTGGAAAGGATGCTCTAAATATATATATATATATGTATATGCACATACATACATATGTACATGTGTATGAATTTGTTTAAGATCCTACCTAATCCTATAAACAGTAAACATATGTAAGATTTCCTCTGCTTGGCATATTTTTATAAACGCATATTTATTTTAAGTGTTAAGAAGAATCCACTCACTGGCTGATGTTTTCGCGGAATGGAAAATACATTTTCTCTATGACATTTGATGTTTTTTTACTGTATAAATGTGTGTACGTTTATGTAGTGTATTATCCTTGCTTAAGTTATTCGCTTAAAAAAAAAAAAATAAGAAAAAACTCAGGCAGAAAAACATAACATTATGGCTCGTTAAAATGCTTCATCATTGTTAGTTAAGTTTCTCATTTGTTTTGTTGTTTGATTATGTTGTCGTATTGTTGGTTGTTATTGTTGCTACTGCTCCTATAACAAATTTGAATTGTTTCAAAAAGCCCAGAGGAGGGCATATAAAATATTTAAAGCCACCGCTTGTATTTTATTTATTATTACACATTTTTTTTTATAATATCACTTGTTGTTTAAAGCAGTGAAAAATAAGCTGAAATAAAAAAAAAACTCTACACTTGTTATTCATTTGTGACTACACAACAGGCACATCATGTTTGTCTGTCTAAAGGACACGATTCTTAATTTTTTTTTTTTGAGAAACTTTGAAAACTTGTTTTTAAAGTGTAGCATTGGGAGGCAGTGTACACTGCACTAAAAACTTTCATTTTTTTTCATACAATGACATTTTACTGGCAGGGAAAATGTTTATTGTTGTTGTTAATTTTTTAAATGTTACAACAGAAGACAGTTTAATAATTAATAATTTCGTTAAAAGTTAAAACTAAAATGCAAAGCACTTCAAATTATATGCTTGATAAAGGAATTGATATAGCATCGATGTAAGAAATTGTGATATTGGTACTATGTAATGAATACAATCCGATTTTAAAGAATTTGCTACATATTAAAAAAAAAAAAACTATGTAATTTTGTTTGGGATTTTTTTTTTGGAAAAGACTTTGAGAAAAGAAAAAAATGCACAAATTTATGTTTAAGTATAAAAATCCTTTTTAAAGTTCTTAAATATTTTAATGTCAATTATTCGAAAATATTTACTTGCTAGTGTAGGGTATTTCACATTTACAAATATTATATTATAGCATAGGAAATGTTAAAAAAAAATATAAAAAATGTCTTAAAGAAATGTTGCAAACCAAAAATTTTTTTCCTTAGAGACAACAACAAATGATGGAAACAACATTTACATCTACATACCTATCTTTCTCCCTTCTGTGATAAGTTGTGCAAGTTATGATAATAATTTTTTATTTACCCTTGTGTGTCATTTATTTAGCGTATATTAGTACAAATATTGTGACATCTATGCAACATTAAGTATTTTATTTTCACAATTTTACAAAATGTATAAGAGATTTAAATTTTATTATTTTCGATATTTTATTTAGAAAATTATCGTTAATCATATTTATACAATGAATTTTTATGATTAATAAAATAATGATAATGAGAATTTTATAAAAATAGGCATCGATTCGTTACAGCATATTTTGGTCTACCTGCATATTTTTGCATAATTTGTGCTTGTCATATTTCCATAGAGAATCCTTATTTTAAATTTTGTAATTTTCTGATAAAAGGTATTAGCTTTGAATATTTTTAAAAGTATGAAATGAAAATTTATTTTAGCAATTGCCAAATTTATACTTTCCAATTTTAAGAGCATATTATTTTATTGTGACTCAATCATATCGTCTACAACCTTTAAATAATACTTTTAAGGTAGAAATATATTCCAGGTACAATCATACATACATACATATGTATGTATGTATGTATGCACATTTATACAGATGTAATATATACACATTAGAACCTTAATACTTATAACACAGCAGGACCTGTATAGAACAGGTCTTTGTCAATGACTCCACACATCTCTGAATAAATATTTAACACATTCCATCATGTCTTCATATTCCTTTATTTAAGAGTCCTTGCATACTCGCCCCCTTTTTCGAAGGGAAAAGAGAAGGCCTTGCCTCCAATTACACGCCGTGTAAAAAAATGTGACATGCCTTGTGAATCCAAAATTAAAGGTATTTTAGAATGACTCTTTAGCCCTTCTTTTTCCAACTGGGATGTATTCATGTAATGACATTTTTTTTTTTTTTGTTTCCTTACAATTTTAAATGATGGATTGTTGAAACAATTTATGTTTGTAAAAAACGCGCATATAGAAAAAAAAAAACTGTTAAATAAAACCCTAAACCTAACAATGTGTTCTTTTTTTTTTTGATGTCAAGTGTTTTTGATGTGAAGTAGAGAGCTTTTTAGAACATTCATGTCACCTTTTCTGTTCGGTTAAGAACCCTTAAAATTCATTCTGATGGTTTTTTAAATATTTCAATTTTTTTATCATCTTAATATTGGTCTCTTTAACAAATTACATTATTTTAATTTACAGTTTGGATAGGGATCAACCATTTACTTTCCAATTGGGTGCTGGCCAAGTTATTAAAGGATGGGACCAAGGTTTGGTTGATATGTGTGTAGGTAAGTATTGTATTCTATTGTAAAGATTTATATGGAAATTAAATTAATATTTTTAAATATGTTTATTGTTTTATAGGTGAAAAACGTAAATTGACCATTCCCCCAGAGTTGGGTTATGGTGATCGTGGTGCTGGCAATGTCATTCCACCCAAGGCTACGCTGATCTTTGATGTTGAACTCATTAATATTAGCAACAGCCCACCAACCACCAATGTCTTTAAGGAAATCGATGAAAACGGTGACAAGCAATTGAGCCGCGAAGAGGTAAACGTTTATGTATGGATCGCACTTTTTTATTTCATTTCGTCAGTTGTTAGTTGTTACCAACATTAAATGGTGTCTTTGGTTACTTTAACTTTTTACTATCCAAAAGTATTAAAATTATAACAATGTGTACTAACATACTATGAATTTCCCTATTCACATTAATTAAAAAAAAAAAAAGAAAAAATCATTTCAATGTTATATAATTTGTTTTATAACATTTTCTCTTTTTTTTTTTAATATTCTCATTTATATTTTTGTTTTTATTTTAAACATATTTTAGGTCAGCGAATATTTGAAGAAACAAATGACCGCCGTTGAAGGTCAAGATTCTGAAGAATTAAAAAATATGCTTAAGGAAAATGATAAATTGGTTGAAGAAATTTTCCAACATGAAGATAAAGACAAAAATGGTTTCATTTCACACGACGAGTTCTCTGGTCCTAAACATGACGAGCTGTAAAAGTTGTATAACTCTATAGCAATTCCATCTCTCTCTCTAACTTAATTTAATTTAACTCTATTTGCCTTTTAAATTTTCACATTTTTTTTGTTTTTTTTTTCTACTTGTTTTTAAGTTATCGTGTAAAGAAGTTAATTAACATTTATTCATTCAACATACTACAATTAATTATTGTACGCTTTAAGGGTATTACTCTTTTTTCCAGAGTATACAAAAGAACATTTCATATAATATACATTTTTCTTTTTATTACTTTTTGTTAAATTCTTCTTAAAAACGAAAAAAATTAAAGAAAAAAAAAAATTAAGAAATCAATCAATCAATCAATCAATGTGTGCTAAGATCGTTTGTGTAAATTTAAGTTGTTAAATCAAATAAATCTAGCTTAAAATTTATAAACTTATACCTATAATCATTTTATAAAATGTATAAGAAAAAATAAAAATAAAAATAAAATAAAAGAGAATTTAAGAGATAGTAATATTAAAGAGTTGGAAGTTAAGAAAATGTTTATATAAAATTTTTAAGACACATTTTTTGTATTGAGAAATAATCACAAAAACCAATTTTGTAAGAAAAAATAATAAAGTAAATTATTTAAACAAAATATAAAAAAGCCTACAGAATTTATTTTTATACTAAACATGTTTAACTTATCATAAAATTGTTTATTTGTAAATTCTTTAAATCACGATTTAGGAACAATTCATGTAAAACATGAACGGTTTTATTTATTTATTTATTTATTTTTTTATTATTTTACCATAATTTTTTTTTTAATTAATTTAGGATTAAGAGCAATTTTGGCCCTCTACTTTGTAGTTTACAAATCTGCTTTTAATTGAAAATATGGATGAACATAGAATTTTATGTTTACTTCAAATCTGGATTCATTTTGTCAAGAAATCTATGACTTTTTATTTAAAAATTGCGTTTTGATTCAAAAAACGAACAATCACGAATTTACCAGCAATTTTTGAATATGTCTCATATTTTCATTATTTTTGCTCTGAATCCTCTAGCGTACGATTTACAAGAAATTCCAGATTACTTCTTTAAAAATCAAATAAATGAGTGGGTAATAAATTTTTTTTTGTTTTGCTTTGTGTTGTTGTTTCATTTGTTTCTTACAAGACTATATTAGTAAAAATGAATGGATAAAAATAGATTTTAACTGTTTTTAAAAACGATTTATTAAAGTTTAATAAATAAATACCTTATTGAGAATATTAATACATAAAGTAATGCAACAGAATTTACGTTATGAATCATAAATAAGGAATTCGTTCCTTCAATCGATTCGTTCATGAACGACAAGTCACATACACAGCCGGCACAGTATAAACATTTTTACAAAATTAATCACTACATTACATAAGTATGTAAGTTTTTGAATGATCCCCTAAACTTCTGCGGTAATGTAAATCATTTGCGAGAATATTGCAAAATTAAAATTATTTTTTAATATTTTAAAGAAAAAGTATTGGTACAACATATTTTTCGATTTAGAGCCCTTTTTCAAAATTCATTAAATCTATCCCACAAATATCACGAATGATATTACAATCAAAATCGGTCAAAAAATAATATAGTTCATTTTCATTTTTGTTTTGTGTTTCCTTTAGAAAAAATTTTGTTGCATGAATTTATGTATTTATTTTCTTAATAAGATATATTTTTATTACACTTTCATAAATCATTTTTAAAAACAATTTAAATTTATAAATTTTTGATAATAAAGTCTTGTAAGAAACAAATAAAACAATTGTTTCAGTTTAATCTGTTGTTTCTTCATTCAAACATTAATCGTTCAAACTCTGTTTCAATTGTTGTCTATACACTCATCCTTCAGAGTATGATCAATGTTAAAAAATAAACGATAAACGAACTGAATCATTTTACAATTTTGAACGATGTTAACGAAACAGTAAAATAAACGGTTATGTCCAACTCTATTCTAAACCCTCATACAAAAATTTTATTTCAACAAATGCTTAAACATCTTTTTGCAAATAAATATTTTAATATGAAACAAATGTGTTTGGATTTTGATTTAACTTTTAAAGGTACTTTTGCTTTATTAATTATTTAATAATAAAATACAGATTAAATTAAAATACAACACATACATATACATACGTACGTAAACAATTATAGTTTGATTATTTTATAGTTTTTGTATTTATTTATAATACATTTATGTATTAAAACATTATAACTAATTTAGTAACTACAATAATTGTCCCCGAAAACAAGTGATCGATCAGAAAAGTGAAACTATTTTTCAGTAAGAGAAAAAAAAGTAAAATAAAAATAGAAATAGAAATAAAGAAAATTTTTATCAACATTACTATTTGCATATAATGTGTAAATATGGTTTATACTTAGTATTTGCCATCTTTTTCCCCCTAAATGTTTTCGAATATATAATAAGAGGAGCAGCCATTTTTTTTTTTGACGTCTTAATATTGTTAGACAAATAATCATATATAATGGTAAAATTATATAATTGTTATTAGTTCGTTTACTTTTTTAGTTAATAATTTACTAAACATTTAATATATAAAAGATTAACTCTAATATTATCGCGTCTTCGATGCTAGAAGAAATGCTGTGTAGAGTAGGAATCAAATGGTTGTCCATAGCATTCATATACAGTGGAGGTAATTTTGAACCACGAGTTCCGGCTTCGTAACAAACCTAAAAGAAAAATATGAATTGGGGAAGATAATTTATTAAATTAAATAACTTTGTAAAAATATACAGTTAATATTATTTTAATGTTAATACAGAATCGGACACTTAAATATTATTATTTTATTCAACTTCAGATTTCATCTTAGGTTTCACAAATAACAAAAACATTAATTATTTAAAATACGACCTTGAACTTAATGAAATCAAAAACAACTTTGTTTTACAAAAATCATTCTAAAAGGAATGAATAACATTGATTTTTATGATTTTTTAACTTTTCTTTAATACGTTTAAAATAATGAAACAATAAATATTATACTTACGTTATCCTGATGTAACGTTGCTCTGAGACCTATTTTCGTACTCTTACTGGCTACTAAAAGATCTAGAAAAGGCACTAATGCCATTGAAGTACTGCGAGCAATTTGCTCTGTCATACGCGTTATATCAGAGGTAGTGGCAGCACTAATAGTTGATGAGTTAGTATTATACCAATTGTCATACTAAATATTTTAAAAAAAATCTTACATCAAATCTCAGAAATAATAAAACAAAATCTATAAATTACAAACCTTAATAACATAGATATCGGTCAAACGTATGGCATAATTAGAATTGGAATAGTTAAAACTGGCATGTACACGCATACTTGATATGCCATCCATTAAACGGTTATCTATGGGCGATTTTACTCTATAAAAAAAAAATAATAATAATGATCCTTATATATGTATGCGTATATATAACTATATATGAAAATAAATTACCCGATATTAAATTCTTTATCATTATCTACCCATTTGAGACAAACAATTTCAGTGTGCTGTTCATCGGCATCCACCGGACCACAGGTGATGGTAACATCGGTTTGATTCTTTAAAGAGTTTCGTACTTCCTCCATTTTCGAGGGTAAAATTTGAACCATTAGTCCATCTTCAACAATACTGCATTTACCAGACAAACCGCTAGTAGTTTTTAAGGATTCATTTAAAACAAAGAAACTTGCACCAGTAACTGTGAGTAATAGCGACAAATAAAATAAATATAAAAATTTTATAATTTTGTATCAGTACACAAGTTACCTTTACGCGGCTGTCCTTGTATATTAATAGCTTGAGTTGAATAAGAATACATTTCAGTACGGTCATCATTAACATTTTGCATGCACACTAAATGACCATCTGCTGATTTAGAAAAATTCCCACCAAACGCTAAAATATGATCGCTGGAATTGTTTATTGCCTTAATAACGTCTTCTAAACGATTTCTTGGAATTACCACAGTAGTTTGCCTGTCTTCCATGTGTATGTACATTCCTCTAATAAATGGTAAAGTATATGAGTAATTACGAAAATCCTACAGACAGAAAATTATTATTAGCATATTTTTGATGGAAAATTTTTCAAAAAGAGAAAACTTACTGCCAAAAAGTTAATAATTGTCTGTGCGATTTCAGCATAAACCGAATCTCTATTTACCATCGATACATGAGGACAAGGATAGTAACGATATTGGGCACCCAATCGTAACATTAAACGGAGGGGAAATACTTTTGCCCATGGAACTTCATAACGATGTATTAGAATACCAATCAAATACGGATTATCTGGCAGAATAATATCTTGCATACATTGAAAAGTAGGTCGTATAAAAATAAAACCGCCGTAATCTCGAGATCCTAAGAAATTGCTTTGCTGTGGACTGGTGTGTCCCAAATCTTGTATGGGATTTCCAGATTCGGCATTATTATAGATTTCATTCAAATGAACAAATATGTCTTTTGGTATGAGATGACCAATTGAAACATCTTCTTTCGATGTCGGTGGTTCAAACTCCAATAAAATAACTATCTCATCATTGCCTACATGATGCATTCCTCTTGTAGTGAAATTAATGACGGTACGATTTAAACAACATTTTACTGAAAAATAAACATATATAATGAATTTAATTTAGCTGTTACTTTTATTTATTTATTTATTAAAAATTCAAGTAATATAACAAAGCCTTAGAAGGCCAATAATACTGAATTAAAACATTATTTCAATAAATGGAATATTACTGTTAGTCCCCAAAAAAACTTAAGCTATCTTTTTTACCAGAAAGAGAAAAAAAAAAACTGCTTCACACTTCAAGTACCATTACGTTTTATGAACTACGATATCATAGGAAAATAATGTAAAATATTTAGCGGCTAACCTAGATGGAAAAGTTCAAGCCAATTGCTTCACATTATGTATGTGGTTAACAAACTAATAAAATCTATATTTCAACCTGTAATATTCTATAATAAATCACTTAAGATGGTATTTAATCTACCTTGCCACTATTATACTTGTTGTTTACATGATCTTTCTGGCTTCGAACTCGTATATGATTGACTAGACTTTAGACTGACTTTTAACTTTAAAATAAGATGCTTATCTTCAACAGACCCTCATGTTAATAATGTAATTATTGCTATATAATTTTATCCGTAGTTTAGTTTGTTTTTATCTTAACTGCTTTAAATTGGTTTTTCGTACATTTTTCCTTCATAAAAAAATAAAATTTATTGTATATGTATTAAAACTGTAAACTGTACTACAATTTAGAAAAGAAACATAGTTTCTAAATTATTTACCTTTATAAGACAAATGGAAATAGAATTGAGATTATAATAAAGATTAATGAATTTAGCTGTTTAGTGTATTCAAAGTAAAAATTTACTTACAATTGATGATTTTAACAAAAACAAAGAAATTTTTTTGCAGTGCAAATTTTAGAGTTTCATTTTGTAAACGCTTTACTAAATCATAATTATTAGCGACATCTTTATAGTCGAAATCACAACCACTTTCATCTTTAGCTATCACAATAGGTGGTAAAGCTCCTTCGGTGGCTGGTATAAAGCAGCCATGTTCATCACACCCTGATGGTGGCAAACGTTTGGCACGACCACTATCTTGACTTTTTGACACAGCAGAATATGAATTATTATTTGCTGAAGAAGTTGTAGATTGCTTTGGTACTAAAATAACAGATAGATGTTTGGTTGGAAGATTTGATACATGTAAATTATCATGACGTACCTGTTCCCATTAGACTATTTGATGAAGAATTTGATTGCACAGTATTTAAAGCGGCTGCAGCAGCTGAAGGCGGTATTGAACCCCTAAATAATTGGGCAACTAAACCCATAGTAGTAGCGTCCGTTATTTGTTCAGATCGTGCCGGTGTTGGTGGTTTATTGTTGGCGCTTGAATTTCTATTTGATCGATCGCTTTGTCGACGCGGTTGTTTCGGTTCATTCCATTGGTCTATGCTGGCCAAATCACTGCCTGGAGCTATGCCATCACTAAACATTACCGACTTACGTTTGCGTGCCTTTTGGCCGCTGGAATTAGAGGAATTTGATGAATAACTACCATTATCTTTTTTCAATACGCCGACAGGAACAATGACACTAGGTGGGGTTTTTGGCTCCGTGCTGACTTGTCGATATGGTGGTATGGTAGAGCAATATTCCATTGGATTATTGGGATTGGGCGATCGAGCGGTGGATACAACGTTTTCGTTTATTCCCACATTTGTATCTTGTGTAAGAGCAGATATAGTTGCTACATCATTTAGACCTTCATTTATCACACTTTGCGTCTGCCTTTGGGTGAGAATTAAATAACACTGCACACAAACTCTAGATTCTGGTTCGGTGAGAAACTCCAATTTGAATTTTTGTGAGCAACAAACTGAACACAAAACTTTGCCACAGGCACGACAATGATGTCTACGTTTAATCATTGTAAATTTAACTGAACATTGCATACAACCTGTGGCCATATTATCGGGAACCCAAATAGGTGGAACTTTACCCAAATTAGCATTGGGATCCTCACTGTAACCGGTGGCTTCGGCCACATCATCTGATATTGGGTTTTCTTGAGGTTCAACTTCAGGTGAAGGCGTTCGTAATTCTGTTGGCTCTGGATCTTGCTGCGATTGTTCTTGTTGTTGCTGCTGCTGATCATTACCAGGGGGAGTTTGCCCAGCATTTGTATACAAGTCTAAGGCTTGTATGGCTGGTAAATCCAACGATGTTGGTCTTTGGGGTCGTGAACTATCGGCATCGCCATCATCGTCGAGTTCTAAATTTTCAGGTCGTATTATATCACCTTCCAATGAAGAGGATTCACTATTACTATACGAAGGTATGGCCGAATTTATAATCATATTATTTTCGGTTTCCGCAGCATAATTTTCGTTTTCCAGTTGGGGCCTTACTTCCGAAAACTCCACTGTGGAAGCCTGTGAAAAACTGTCACCATTAGGATGATCTCCTGAAGTGGTTACAGACATAACTTCTTCTTTTCGTTCCAACTTTACAACAGCTGTTTCCATATCTTTAACTCCAATTTCATCGATTTTAACATTATTCGAGTTTCCAATATTTGTCGTACCATTAACATTAAGTTTGGCCTTTTGCTGCTCATCCATTGTTGCCTCTTCATCGATATCCATTTCTTGCAACATAGAGTCCAATTCGGTATCTGAAATATCATCCATAGTAGAACAAAAGGTTATTGGTTGCTTTTGTATGTGTATTTGAGGTTCCATTTGAGCTTGAACATAATCAGGAGCTTGTGGCAAATTTTTTGCTTGTTTCAGATATTGTTGCTGTTCTGGCTCTTTCATCTGTTGCCGGTGTTGTTCCTGTATCGATTCATTAATAACTTCAACCGACGTGTTGGGTGGTTCAGAAATTATTGAAGTTAGTTTAGTTTCTGATGTTGCGGGTTTGTCAGATATATCCTTAATTTGACTAAGCGCAGATGTGTCGTCTGAATCTGTTAGATTATTTAGGACTTTACCTAGAGATGAAGATATCGATGTCTCTAAAGGCAATATCGATTGCGACTGTAAATTTACACTTGTTATAGAAATCGAAGATAAACCTTGAGCCAGATCCTCAATATTCTGACTTTTAGTGTCCTCTACAGAGGTTTTTTGCTGTATAGCAATTGTTTCATTTACGATTTCTTCTACTTCATTTCGAGCATAATTTGTTTGCTTTAATGTTGATTCATTTTTGATCTCTGTTGGAATATCTGCAACATTTTCAACTTTTCGTAATTGAGAATTTTCTGAATATTCTTCCAGCGATTGCTTTACTTTAGAATTTTTTACAGGAGTGCTTTCTTCTAAAGACGATTCAGCTTCAAATGAAGGTCCCGATGAGAATGTTGAATTCGATGATGTTGTTAAAGATTCTGAGGTGAACGAGTTATTAGAATCAGTTGTATCTCTTTCTTCTGAATCAATATTTATCTTTAATCTATTTCTTTTCTCTTCTGTAAATTTATGAATATCTTTACTTTCTTCTACTTCGTTTTCATATTCAGCTAATTCCTGCTTTGACGAACTGGCCGTATGTTGTGGTTTATATCTATAACCATTATCATAATCTTCATGAGACTTTTGACATATTTCCGAAACAGTTGTGTTTGGTGCTTTTGACTCCAAGGACTCTACATTTTTGCAATAGTCATCCAAACTGTTAAATACCTGAGAAACTGCCTTAAAACATGATTTTTCTATAGTTTCTTCCTTGGATTGATGTACATATCCGTTGTTTGTTGATGCTGTGGACGATTTTGACGACGTACTTTTAACAAGATTTTCCTCAGCCTTTCTCTGCTCATTCTCCGCTTCTTCGTGTAATTCAAGATTGTCCAAAACTTGATCAATATCTACCAAATCCATTTTTCAACAAACTAAATCAAATATTAGTAATCAAATTAAGCAGCTGATGAACGACCGACTTTATATACAATCGCTCAACTAAACATTTCTCTGATAGCAGCCAGAGGTGTCTAATTGGTTAGTGGTAATATTTCGAATATATAAGAATAATGAGAAAATCACGAAATAAAACATTCATCAAAACATAAAACACAATTCATTCAAATACGAAACAAGTGCAACAAACACCAGTGCAGCAGTATATAAACAATCGGGATCGGAAGTAGAGGAGTGACTTTGATAACGATGAATCACTTTTGTTTCATTTGGTACTTCCACGATATATGCGTCTATAAGGTATTCCCATAAAGAATTTATAATTTTTATATCTTCGTATTTTGTATTTGTTAGACATAAAATAATTTTATTTCGTTATTTCATGATAATTTGCTATTTTTTTATTTCTCTCTCTGTTTTTACTCATATAGTTTTCGGTAATTTGTATTCTTTCATCTGCAAGTGCAGCCATAAAATCCCCATTCGCCTTAATTCGTTTTAATAATTTATTAATTCTTTAGATCGTTTTACTTGTTTTAAAAATGTGCATTCTTCATATTTTTGGAATAATTTTCGAAATTTTATTAATAAATTTATTAATTTTACATACTTATTTTCAACACGAATCAAGTTTTTTCACAACTATGAAGAATGTCAGACAGAGACCAGCGCCGAACGATTTTAACGGTGGTGGCGACTTTGCTAACAATTGTCGGCGGCGGCCCAAATCGGTTGTTTGAACAATGCATCATGGTTTCAATGACCACTTTGACCAAAATGGCCAACATTTTTTTAAAAAATTTGTGTACTCAATAATTATAAAGTATTGAAAATTGTGTAAAAAGGTACCTTTTACATACATATTTTACATTTGCTTAAGAATTTGACCTGTTGAATTATGAAGACAAAACAGTAAAAATATAAAATGACTTCATTTTTTCGTTTTGAAGTGTTTACTACAAAACTACGATAGTTAAAACACAAATAGAAAATGTTACCAAAATTACTTTTGTACCAGAAAAGTGGTCGACGAAACCAAAGTGCATTGGTTCACAAATGTGGTTCCAATTCTATTAGGTGTAAGGACTGTTTGTTTGAAATTATTTATAAGTATTTCCTAAAGACCTTTTGTTTGAACATTACTTATATTTTTAAAATTATTAAAAAAGCATATATATGATTTTGACACAGCTCTTCTTAAATATTTTATGTTTCGTGAAGGCGAAATTAAACCTAAAAAATTACATTTTATTATTTCTGCTGATATGTATATTTTAATTCATTGCTATTTTATTAACAAAAAATATTTGATGAACGAACCAAGTGCTAAAGATTTTTCCTACAGTTAACGGGTTTAGCTTTTCCTATTAGATAGATCAAAATGATCCAAACATTTTGTTGAAGTTCTTGTTTAAAAATTGTCCTTCGGGATAATATTTTTATAATAGAGGATCAAATTCTACATTTTAAATTTTATATTTAATGATAAATATAATATTGAAACTTGTTTTTTCATATATTTTAAAGAAAGGAAATATCTCGATTTCCATACAAATTTGGTTAATAAAAAGTTTATAAATTTAAACATTTTATTATGAACAAAGCATTAAATTTACATTTGTTCACATTTATTATTTGTTTCAATATTTTATTTTTGAAATTAGAATGTATTTGCGTGTAAAATGTTTATTTAAATCAACAATTTGTCAAAATATTTTGGCAAACGAAAAACAGCGAAAAAAAACAACACAATAAAATTATATAAGAAAAGTGATGTATTTTTGAAAAAAATCAATTGAAAATAAGATTTTCTATTTAAATTTTAGAAAATATCATTGGAAAATTAAATTTACTTCTTTTCAAAAATTAAAATAATAAATTTGTTTTTGTTATTTTCAAAATTTTAATTGTTATTTTCAAAATTATCAATGGAAACCTTAATTTTCAATTATTTTTTTTCTCAATTCTAAGTAAAAAAATCACTTTCAACTGATCAATTCTGAAATTTATGTAAAAAATGTAAATTTCAATTGTTATGTTCTGAAATTTAAATAGAAATATTATTTTAATATGTTCCCTTCTGTAATATAATAAAAAAATTGTAAATTAAAATGATATTTTCAAATTTTGAATTGGAATATCTCATTCTCATTTGTTCTTTTCTGTATCTGAATTCATAAACCTCATTGCTGTTTTCATAATATCATATAGAAAGTTCTTATCTTAATTTAAAAATAGTGTAGTAAAAAACATGGTGTGAACATAATATTAAATTTTAAATTACTCGAATAATCGAGTTAAACTTTTAAATTACTCGAGTTATTCGATTAATTTATTTCTTAAAATTTTGTTCGATTTTTCAATGCTTATCTAAAAAATATAGTTTAAAATATTTAAAATTTACGTAAATATTTATGAATATTTGCCTATTTTGCTTTGATAATGCTGTTGTTTCTCTATATTTAATTTATTCATTGATAGTTAAATAAATAGGTCTAACAAATTTGGTGTATCTATTTGAACTAAATTTTATAAAGTAGTTCAGCGATTCTTAACATAAAGAACAAGTTTACATGCTAAACTTAACTTTAAGTCTAAATTCCCTTACACCAGACTGAGCATTTATTGCTATATAAACTATGGACTTTTATTCGTAGAACCAATAATGGTTTTCCAAATCAAGTTAAAAATCCTTAAATTTAATTCTTATTATTTATAACCCCCTTATTTCCTAAATTCCTTCACCACATTTTGAAAAAAATGTCCATACAAATTTTTAAAAAACAAAAACAATTTACATGAACAATTTTTTAAAGTGAGGGGAAAAAGAAGGCCCTAAATTTATATAATATTTTTTGAATTTTACTTTATAATTTGTTAAAGTGACATTTAACAAAATAAAAAGTTTGCTGCTTAGTTTAACTGATTGTGTTCGTCAGGGTTTGAATAGCGGTGATTTTGCTGCAATACTATCATTGGATTGAGCTAAAGCTTTTAATTCCGTTGATTTTTGTATTTTGATAAGGAAGTTAAGGAATTTATTTTCTTTTTCTAGATCATCATGTAAACTTATTTTCTCGTATCTAACTAACAGATATCAATTTGTAGATATTGGTGGTACATATTCAAACGTTATTGCTTTGGCTTCTGGTGTTCCACACGGTTCAGTTTTTTTTATTTGTAGATGATGTTATGCTTCTATTTCGAACTGCTTTTGATAATAGGGATATACTACAGTCTAATATAGAGTATTCTGTTGCTCGTTTTATGCAGTAGTCTGTTGAACGTAAATAGTTTTAAATCGAGGGCGATTTTATTTGGTAATATTGAGGTTCTTTTGAGGATTGTTATTAATGGGTCTTGTGTTAATTTTGTAGATAGGTTGAAATGTTTGGACGTATACCTCGACAGGCGTCTGTTGTTTGATTACCATATTTGTAGAATTAGTTTTATAGTTGTTGTTAATTTACGAAGACTTTATGCTCTAGGTGTTTATTTACCTTGTCGTACGAGATATGTTGTTGCTCATGCGATTTTGATGACACATGTATTGTATGGTGTGGAAGTAGTTTCGGGTACTGTGTCTTGAAATATTTCTCGGCTTAATCGTATTACAAATATGATTGCGCGTTATTAATATAACATTTCTCGTCGTGTGCATGTTTTTGAATATTTTCGGCTTTTTTGGGTTGTTCTTTAGATAATTTTTTTCTTATAGAAACTTGATGATGTTCTTTAAGGTTATTAAAACTGATCGCCCTGTTCAACTTCGGTCTTGCTTCACTTTTTCGCACTCCACTAGGAATCCGCAAATTATTATTCGTAGGATTAGGAACTCAGTTTTTGAGCGATCTTTTATTGTAAGAATTGCACGTTGTTGAAATTTTTTACCACTTAAGCTTCGTTTGTTTTCTCAGTCGAATAATGTATTTCGATTGAAGCTTATGCGGTTTTTCGCTGTTCTGTAGTCAACTTATTGTATTATTCTGATATGTGTGTGTATATGGATGTATAGAATTGTTATTTTGCTTTTTGATACTAACTACTATTTATGGGAATATGGAAATATATACTTTTGTTAAATTTTGGTGGGGAGCCATTTAATTTGTAGTATTGAAGATGAATGAATTGATTTTTGTTTTTTTAGTTTTAGATATCCTTATTCAAGAGTCAATCTTTGTAATATATGTTATTGACCTAAGGAGGCTTCTTTATATTACTGTAAATTTTAAATAAGTCGGCATAATTTGCTCGAATAAATTGTTGCTCGAAATGCAAGCAATATTCGAGTAAATACCCTAAAGAAGGAGCAAAAGGTGATGATATAGTGACTAGAACTAACGAGCTTTGTTTACCATTCCCTACTACTGTCCATTGTGATCCAATAAGTTCCAACTTCCCACCACCATCCTTGGAAACAAATTCCTTGGTAAAGTTGATTATGTAGCTCCTTTTTTATTTAAATATTTGAAAGTCTTCCCGAATACAATAATCGGCCATATTGTTATAAGATCGTCCATACGATCAAATAGAACACAATAAACTGACCCAGAGTTCTACGAAGATGTTTAATTGTAATACCTATAAAGACTTGGAGGCACTAGAAATTTTCTAAGAATCGGTCACCCACATTCCCGTGCAATAAGAACTTTATCTATTTACCAAAATTAATTGAATATAATACACAATAGATAAATATCCCAATAAATTTGTAATACAACAACACTTACGAATGTTATGTATGGGTTTTCCAGACTCCAGAATCTTTAATGTTATTAATGTGCGATAAAGCTGCGAATTTCAAACAAATCGGAACAGCGGTTTAGCTTTCTATGAAATACAAATAAACAGATTACTTCATATACATGCACTATTTTTCCTGGTTGGATACCCTATCTAATACGATATGAAAATAATAAATAGACGTTTTGTTGTTAGATTCTTCGCCGGCTTACAAGCAATTTTGAGTAGCCGACGCCGTTAAAATTGTTCGGCGCAGGTCTCTGCTCGTTGTATCTTCTAGATACTCGCTGAAAATCGAGAAATTAGTTCACTATTGTGTATATTAAAGATTTTTCACTGTGTGTCTGCCTATAATAATAATATCATATTCTTTATAAACGTTCAATTAATTTTATTAAAATATCGAACAATTTCTTTCATTTTACAAATAAATTTAAATATAAAAATGTTATATATCTAAATTACAAACAACTACAAAACGAGTATATAAAAATTTAAAAGCGAAATTTAATAATGAAATTATAAAGAACGAAAGAAAATACGGGATATGACAGCTAATTAATAGAGAACAATTTGGAGAAGATGAGGACTCATGCAGAGTTAAATAAAAATATAAATAAAATTGTAAAAAAACAATTATTATAATGATACTGCATAATTTTAAAATAATTCTACGCATAAAAATAACTATGAATTACAAAATACTTACTCTCCTCACCATATTTAGTTGTATTTGAACAAAGTTTAATAATAATGATGATGAACACTTCACTGAACTTGAGTTTTTTTTTATATTTTTTTGGTCACTACCTTAACATGTACCAACAAAGAACCTATGTATTGTATTGAGGGGAAAAGATAAAATTGTAACGAAAATAGACATCTATTAGATGCGAAAAGTAAAAATATAAAGCAAAAACAAACAAGAAAAACAAATTATATTGTTGCTATCGATGTTGTTAATATATTAAAGATACTTTATTCTTACTTTCTGATTGTTAAAACTTTGTATAAATACGTACATATGTATGTACAATACATACTTTATTTAAGTACTTTGCATGCAGTGATTTGTTTATAATTATTATGATTTTTTGTTATTAACAAATACCTTAGAAAACGACTAAAAAATACAAAAATGTATATATGTATGTATGTAAGTATGTTCATATATATTTCCTATATGAATGTAGTAATTGAAAAAATAACAGTGGGTGTAAAAATTCTACAAAAAGGAATTATGATAGAAAAATATTATCCACTTGATCCCATTTTAAAATTACAATTAATTTCTTTATAAAACGAAATCTTTTATTTCGGTATTACTACCAAACTTTTAAAAACAATGTAATAACTCTTCTCATTTATGACAAAAATTACCGTTAATTTCTACAACAAAGTATAAAAAAAATCACTCCAAAAGAAAAAATTGTTAAGAAGTGAATTATTTTCTTTAGTAACTCTTTTTACAGCAGTAAGTGCATACATACATTCGTTGTTATCATTGCTCTTGCATTACAAAACTGTTATATTTAAAAATCGTAAAATAGGTCAAAGATATAAGTAAATGTTGAACTGCGAAATAAATATACAGTTTTTTGATTT
>MINK01171994.1:31444-52663 GCA_001735545.1 Phormia regina
AAAAAAAAAAAAAAAAAAAAAAAAAAATTAATTAAAAGACAATTTTAAAATTTAATTTAGATAATAAATCATTGTAACTTTTAGTTCATATTAGAAATGATTTCATTTATTTTTGAAATGAAATCAGAAAAATGTCCATGGATTTTAAACTCGATATTTAATTTTATATTATTATTTATTATTAATGTTTCATCATGCCATTCATTACAGTTTTGTGAATAGAATTCGTCAAACATTTCTATAATTGAAGAAAACTTTGGAGCATATGTCATATTGTATTAAACTAAAAATCTAAAGAAAACCAACAGTATCATAATAAAACTACTATTTATATTTCGATTAATAGCTTGTTAATAAAATAAACGAAAATCAACATCGAACGAAAGAAGGACCATTAAGAAACGAAATGCCAACCATATCAACAACACGGCGCTAAGTTTAAACATACCTGCTATTACTACTATTAATACGATAGTACCTACTATCTGTTAATAGATAGTATACGTAAGGACAAACGACAGCCACATAAAATAATAAGAACGGACAATTTCTAAGAACAATGATTTCCAATCTCAAGGATTATATTGTATGTTTAACTAGTAAGTATATGTTATAAAATTTTAAGTGCCAATAATACCTGCTAGCTATTTGGCGTTAATATTTTTTTTCAGCAATTTAAATATGTTTAATAGACATATAGGCGCCTTTTATAACTTAAAAGCATCTACTATAACTACCTTCGTGCGATATAGCGAAAACACGTTATGGATACGTTAAAAAACAACAACAATAGTAATAATAACAATAACAATTTCGAGAACGAAACAATGCAGCGAGATGAAGAGGATTTAATACGTACTGCCTTTGAATATTCATTTCCCACCAATGACGATGATGACACCGAAAGTAATAAAAGCACACCGTATTTTACACCAATGGAGTTTTTACAAAGTCCATTTGAATTTCCAACACCACGGTTAGCGGACGTAGAACAAATACATACAAGCTGCACAACGACAACAGCGGCGGCTTACAATACAGTAACAACATCAGCGAAAACGACCACTTCATGTGGTGCAAATAACGAATTGGAAAATTTTTCAAACATAATGATGCAGTCAAAAGAGTTTGAAATTGATAACCAGAGCCCAAGAATCTTGCAGTCTAGCTCAAAATCGCTGTTCAAGCATTTGGAACCCTCGTCACCTAATGTTCAAAGAAAATTTCGACGATTCTCACTATACGAGCGACGTTCATGCTCACCACAACATCTAATTATTAAAAATGCATCGTCTGTCGAATGTACCGTAGATACGAATAAGGAGAATACCAAGCCGAAATTTATAATGGATAAAAATGAGGAGACGAATAGCGGCAATAATTCACCAAATATGATTTTAGATGAAACCGGATCACCCCGAATACTGACGTCTTCAGAAGCAGCTATGTTATCATCGGGACGTCTAACATACTCGCCTAAATTACTAACATCCATAAACAATTTACATTTGGCTTCCCCCTTGGGTGTTATTAGTTCGGCAGGCTATAAGAATGGCAACTATTTTAAGTTTCCCGAAATTGATCATATCGTACAGGATGTTCAAGTACCACAAGTCACATCGACCGTTCTCGATGATAATATCTCATCAGACAAAGACAATCAATCAATGTTGAAACGTTCGACCGGAAATTCAGAGACGGTTGAAAAGTCTTTGCTTGTCAGAGATATAAATTCGTCGACTGTAACAAGTGCAATTCAACCTAAATGTGAAACCATTAGAAATCGTAAAAATAAAAATAACCTAACAATTCAAATCATAAATAATTCATCGCCATCGTCGGGACAAATTCCACCCCAATTCAATGCCAACACCACCAACACCACAGCACAAGATCAATTACCTAGCTCCCCATCATTGAGTAAACCCAAAACTCCAACCATTAAGTCTACCAAAGAAAAGGCCCTTTCATTAGATTCGGCACCGATAGCGAAAGACTGCGTGAAAACGACTTTGTTTAAGCCAGATCTAAATTTAAGTTGTGATGAGATCGATTCTAATCAGCATGACAACAAACAAATTTTTCAATCACACGATCGTTTGAGACCAAACGTGCCAAATACCAGGTCCACTTCATTGTCACAACTTGCTGCACATAACAATATTAATTTAGCGACAGGTAAACTAAATAAGACTACAATTAGAAGAAGAATACCAAATTCAACTAGTGTGGATTGGCAGCTGCACCAAAGAAAATGCACCTCATTTAATATACCTGACATTACCAAAAAGATGTGTGAAAATCGTGATGATAATTCGGTAGTGATACTAAAGGAAGACGAGGTCTTAAATGATTCGCAATCGAGTTATTCGGCTTTGCAAACTCCAAGCTCGGGTACTTGTGCGTCAACACCATCATCGGCACATAGGACGCCTTTCAAGCATAATCCCTTGTTGCACAACTCTAATACGAACTTGAAAACATTGCCGGAATTCCTTACTCTTGTAGAGTTTTCGACACCAACTGCGGGACATGTTGAGCATCCGTTTAAACAAAAATCGATGGACTTACCTAGTTCCACTGCTGCTGTTGCTACTGCAACTGTTGCAGCTCCGGCGAAGGCTGCTGGTAATTTATCGTCGTCTTCATCCACTAATTTGTTACAACGCCGAGGTTCCAACCACAGTCTTACTTTAAATCTCCATGGTTCTTGCAGCAATCTTTTAGGTTCATGTCGTTCTGGACTAAGTGTATCAAACTACAGCTTAGGTTCTGTTGGAAATTCTACCACTAACTTAAATTCGAAATCTAGCTGTAATCTAAATATAACTACATCGCAAAATTCACAAACTACGAACACTGCTGCGGTTAATACCACCCAAGGAGCCAAACAGAGCCTATTTCGAAGAAGGGGATCCAATCAAAGTTTAACTCTCACCAATCTTACAGCAACTTCTTGTGGCAATTTAAACTCATTTGCCAGTCAAAATTCCTTGAATGTTGAAAGGACTCAATTAACCACACTACCTAGACCCATAGCCAATTCCTCTTTAGGTGCAACTCCTCGAAGAGGTCTGTTGGAAAGACGTGGTTCGAACCAGAGCTTGACATTGAACATGAGCAGTTCTTTTGGTGGCATTGGCAGTGAAAAGGGAATTTTGGGAAACAGCAGCATGAATTTAGTAGAAGTAAAGCCGGAAGGAGATGGGGATGTAAAACCTAGCCAACCATCTTTAGCATCCAATTGTTCTGTTCATTCACACCAAAGACGCTTCTTTAGCAGTGAAAGCTTAAATCGCAACAATACACAATTTGCCGATCTAAATCAAGCCCACAAGAGAAATGCAAACCAAGTTTGTTTCGGTTCTGTTACCGATCTCAAACCAAATGATCGAGATTCCTCGCACCAAACTGCTGCAGGCGGCGGTAAGACTCATCCTGAGCACTTCGATTTTCAAGATTCTGCCGTCTGTACTTGCACCGGAGTACGTAATATAATGACGAAACCTCTGTCGCCACAAACGACAAGTGAAGAGTTTAAGATCTATTTAGCCAATATACAAATGTTGCAAAATGCATCGAATGCTTTAAATCAAAACGATTTGATCAAATTAAATTACATTTTCGATAACAGTTATGCTTCAAATTCTAGGAGCATAACGGAACAAACTATACCCATATTGAGCATGCCCGCCACCCATAGAGAAGCCGAAACCCCACCGGCATTGGTATCCAATTCGGAGGATTGTGAAATCATCGAAAGGTATTTGCATGTGGTTAAGGATGTATTACCATCGCTGCTACCGGACGATGAAGAGCAAAAGCGCATGTTTCGAAGTTTACACAAGGAATTTTGGGATTTGCCTTTGAATCATCAAGAAAAACCGATGGTATTTGGTTCACAAACAAAAAATCGCTATAAAACTATCTTGCCTAATGAAAATTCACGTGTCATATTGGAAAAAGAATCAAAGCTCATATTTGAAATGGCGCAAAATTGTCCAAATATCGAAGATAATTTATTAAGCGATATAACAAATCAAATTTCATGCACAGATGAGGTACCATATATAAATGCCAACTATATTAAAGTAAGTAAATGCTTGAATCAATGATATATATTTACATCTTATTTATTTGATTTATTTTGCCAGGGCCCTGACTATACTTCAAAATGTTATATTGCTACCCAAGGTCCCCTGCCTAATACGATCTATGAATTCTGGCTTATGATTTACCAGAATACCAAAAAATATATGCAAATATCCAAAGGTCCTGACAGTCCCAGTTGCCGCCAGGGCAAGATTTTGAAACAGTATTATCAAAAAATTATAATGCTTACAAATTTCATGGAGAACAATCGACAAAAGTGTTCAGTTTATTTTCCAGTCGATATAAACGAAATATTCATTAGTACACCTCGCGATGAAGTTGTCCAACCCAGCGACATGTTTACGAATTTTTTGAATATCATTCTCAAGTCCAGCGTCGAAGAAGATGCTCCTCCCACATTCTCAAGATCTGAGAACTTGAGAGAGTCTAAGCAAATAATAACAATGGATACTCTAAATATGCACGTGGAAAAAGAACTTAAATCCCAACTTCCAAATAGTCCAAGTTTTATTGTTATCAAGAATGTGGGCATAGTACGAAAAAATGGTTTCTCAATACGTAAACTTATTATTTTGTATTGTGCACGTTATACTACAGAATCTGAACATTATTTGTTAATTAATAAATTCCAGTGTTACCACTATTGGTATCCTGACTGGCCCGATCATAGGTCGCCCCGTGACATCAACACTTTACTAGACATTTCGCTGCACGTCTTGAACTTAGGTAAATGTGAGGCAGAATTTGAAGTATTCAGTGATAACGCCAGCACACCACCCTCTCACGTTAATGCCCAGTCCGTAGAACTGTACCAACAAGATATTTTCAACGCTGTACAACCACTACCAGTGATACACTGTTCAGCTGGAATAGGTCGAACTGGATGCATGACCGCCATTCTGAATGGCATACGTCAGGTGAGACAATCTTTGGCTTATTCTCTAACAACTATGGCTACAAATGCCGCCAAACAAGCAAATGCTTCTCAAGCTTTGAGTCCAGTTGACTTCAGGCTTCCCAAACAATTTTTGGAAGAAGATACAACGCTGGCAAATTCCTTACCAAATGATATTGATTGCAGTTTTACACGTAATACACTGCTCTACATACGTTACATTTTGAAGATGGAACAAAAGATACACGAAAGAGACTTTAGTGCAGAGACAGCTGAGGATAGTTTTAAAACTTATGTAGATACAACTTGGAGATTACCGTCATTAGCTGAACTGCCAAAAATGTCCAACATATTTGTTGATGTATTAGGCATTGTATGCAATTTGCGTTTACAACGCGGTGGTATGGTACAAAACTCTGAACAGTATGAATTAATACATCGGGCCATATGTTTGTATTTAAAACGTACATTTGCTTTAAAAAGATTTTAAGTACGTGCATAAAAAACGGCACGATACTAAATAAAAAACGCACATTGAAATATAATTCAAATAAAAATTTTCTCAATGAAACATAATTGAGTTTATAAATCTCTATACGAAAACAACCATTAAAAACTTGAAATCATTAAAAATAAATGTCGCATAAAATATTACAGTACTACCAAAAACAAAAATAATAATAATAATAATAACAATTATAAATGTTTCTAGACAAAATACAAATTAAAATATTCAAAATTATTATTTAGAAAAGTGAATGTGAACAACAAAAATTGTATACATATTCTAATGATTTTATAGATTTAAGAATAAATGTAGATTTAATTTATAAAAAAAAGGATTACATACGTTGGATATAATGTAATTCGTATGTATATGTATTATAAATTAGGTTACAAAATTATGTATATTTATTTTTTCTGTTTATTTCTATTTATTTTATTATTTCTCTATGGTAAATTAAGCATAATTCCCAAAAATAAAAATGAGAAAATTAAACTTTTTCGAATTTTTGCATTAAAAATGAAAATTAAAATTAATTTTGCAAAAAAAAAAAAATAATGTATTTTATGTTTTTATTATTTGTACAATTAGCTTTTAATGAAAAAGAAAACCCAACTAGTCAAATAAATAATTAAAAGTATACATACACATAGATTAAATAAAGAAAAAATATACTAATAATTCAGTAAATGTAACAAAAAACAAATTATTATTTATTCATTTCTATAACCTAAAGTTTTGAACTTAAACGTGACAAATCTATTGGCGTGTAAGATTTATAAATATTTTTCCAAAATTGCATGCGTTCATGATCGGGATTTGTTTTCATTTGGCAGCCTTTATTGTCAATTGCTAAATAATCTAAACGAAATTCTTCGTTTTGAGGTTTCTTAACAGGCAGCCAATCGCAATTTATAAAGTGGGATTGTTCTCGAGGAGTGGGATTTCCATATTTGGCAAAGTTGGCCCATAAATTGCAAAATTGTTTAATAAATTTTTTATCTTGTTGAGATGTGGGCATATCATCATCAGCCATTTGGAAGAGATAGAAAAGTTCATCTGCGTGACAAACACCTTTTAATTTAGTTAATTGAAACAGCCTCTTATACATATCACGATCGCCTTCATATTCATAACGATAGAAATATAATGGAGCTTGAGGTTGTAATTTCGCTTGCAATTCAGCGGCCTTTTGCATATCTACAACAAAATGATAATCCGAAAGCATGTTTGTAAGCTCATTAAATACTTCCGGTCTTATAGGTTTTCCATTAAAATAAAAATCTCTCATTTTTCTAGCAATCTCTTTAACTTCATCATCTTCTGGTACCAAGGGAATATTTCTGGGCACTAACCTATGCAAATCTTCATCAAACTCTTTTACTTTCTTTATAGCATTTACCATCATAGCTAAACCTTCGGCTGAATTGTAACCCATTATTGAAGGTATAATGATACTATCAGGTTGTTGTAATCTCTCCAAAAATGGTAGGGAAATAAAACTATCCGGACTTTGACTGTCTTCTACAACAGGTTTAAACAGAAATGGTAAACCACGTCGACGTTCATCCGCTGTTAATATAGGTATAGTTTTGGCTAAAATATCGACTGGTTTCACTTGAGGTGATTGTAAAAATTTTAACAACTCTTTGGTATTGCCGCCCTTAAAATTTAAAAGTTCTGCTAGCCGGTGCGTTTTATAGGCAGGATTTGATTGAAATACCCATTCCATATTGGCAGTTCCACTTTGCATTATGGCTTTATGAAATAAAGTGTTGGCATGTCTTGATAGTACATGTAAATGTACCGAGGATGCTCCTGCTGATTCTCCAAACAACGTTACGTTATTGGGATCACCATTAAATATTTGTATATTATCTTGAACCCATTGCAATGCCAAACGCTATGAGCAATTTAACCAGTTTTTTTTTTAACGAATATTTGTTTTAATTTTTTAATTTACATATATACATACCTGATCTTTTAGTCCTGCATTTCCCCAAATACCTTCTTCTGGTAGACATAGAAAACCCATTGCGCCTAAACGATAATTTATAGTTACAACAATAACATCTTCTTGCAATAAACTCAAAGGTAAATAGCTAAAAAAATTATTAAACAATTAATAATATTAAAAAATGTATGCAATCAAAGTAAATCAGGGTATATTTAATATATAGAAATCATTTTTCTATATATTATATTTTTGGAAAAATTGGCCTACTGGAACTTCTATTATTTTATTAAAAGTGGTAGGTCAAAGACCATAGTTGTTAGTACCTAACATAATTTTTGTATTCATAATTTATTATGTTTATAAATATTATAAATAAATAAATATATAATTTTTTTTATTCAATATTTTTGCAATTAACTGCAGTTAATTTTATAATACATGGCAAAAGTATACACACGTATAATTTTAAACTATATTAATATGTATATATCTATTAAAATACTAATCATCTTCATAATATCGAAATAATTACTGTTTTACCACATTTTAATAATTACAAATACATATTTCATTTACATAAAAACTATTCATATTTTCGATAACGATAAAATTTGTTTAACTTTGCTGTTTTTTGTTTAGAATCCTTATGTAACAGTAGTCAAAAAATAAAATCATTTTATTAAAAAATATTAATAATAAATTTAATTGGCCTTTGGAAGCTTATTATATTACTCCCAGCAAAAAATAATGGTAGTCGTTCTTTACAAACAACATCTAAATCACATCCAAATATGCTAATGCTTATTTTCAGTTCATCTTGTAGCTATTTTTAACATCATTGATAAATATCTGCATTAAAAGTACTTCCATAATGTAATTTAATTTAACATTTTAATATTACATTTTAGTTTGTACGATAAGTCAAAGTAAAAAGTCCTTCTTCGAACTATAAATCAAATAGTGGTAACATAATGTTTTCCAGATTTCTGTGGAATGCGGTATTTTCGAATTAGTAATTATTTAATTAAATAGTTATGGACCTTTACACAAAATTGGAAGCTATGCAAGTGTATTTTTAATTTCTACATTAATATCATTTCTTAAATCAGATATTTCACAATTTTAAAGAACTATTTTTTATTACATCCTAGATGTAAAACATTCTGAGTTATGAAAACTTTTTAAAAAAGGATCCAATTGTTGCATTTTTAATAGCATCTGAAACAAATATTATATCGGAAATTATAAAATGAATTGTTTAAGATCTACAAGGCCTGCCACTCGCATTGCAACACTATATCTTTTTTACACGGCGTGTCATTGAAGGCAAGGCCTTCCCTTATCCCTTCTAAAAAGAAGCGAAATGGCAAGGACTCTTAAATAAATATTCTCTTTTATATTTTGAATGCTATTAAAAAGATTATGAAATATATTAAAAAAAAAAAACATGCGGACTTCCTTCTTTATTGACACTTTAAATAAGACTAAATGAGTTTGTAAGTCTCGTAATTACAATTTTTTCTGTTTGTAATGAGAAAATTAGTAGGTGAGTGAAACCTTCTATTTTGTATTTAATGAAATGCAAGAAAGAATTAGTACGGGATTTTTTTTAAAGGAAGTCGAGGCATTCTTTAAAAAATTTTAACAAAAGGCACAAAGGAATGTGTTTAAAATTTGTTCGGAGGCATTTAAAAAGGCCTGTTGGGAGGAAGCACTAACATATATCCCTGCTGGGTATTAAATAGGTTATAATGGAATTAATATTAAAAATTACATTTTGTGCTTATGAGTACCATTTTCAAATTTATTTATTATTTTTAGTATATTTAATTTTTTGTGAATTAGTTTTAATTATAAACGACGAAAAATCGTATTATTAGTATTAATTTGGAGGTTTGTTCAAATTTGAAAAAAATAAAAACAATTTCTGTAAAATCAACAAATCTAAAACATGATTTTTAACAGATTTCCTAAACAAAGATTTAACAATATTATTTTAAATTTCTATATATGTACATACACAGAAAATAAAAGTACATATACATATTTAAAAAATTTCTACATAAATATTATGAATCGAACAAGACTTTTTTTCCCAAACTATTTAAATTCTTCTTTATGAAAATTTTAGGAATTTTGCAAAATTTTTGCATACATTTTGATTTATATTAATAATATTTTAATGCAAATGCTAAATAAAAATAGTTAAAATGGAAAAGATTAGCAAGAAATGGCTATTTTCCAAGAAAAAGGAATTATGAAATTGTGTTTAGAAATTTGAAAAAATTTGGTATCATTCTACAATACATACATATGTACATAATTTTATTAAACAGAGTTTTAATCTTTTTGAAATTGTTCTTAAATACTATGAACTAAAATCAATGAAACTAAATTCTTATATTTAGGTACAAACTTTTTTCTGTTTACGTAAATGTTCAAAAAATATTTTAATTTAAATAATGTTGTGAATTGAGTAATTGTTTCATATTATTTTCATATGTCTCAAATGTTTCATTAAAGAAAACATAAAATTTTAATATAAAAATACTCACTAATCACTGTTTCCACTGCCAAACCAATAGCCACCCCCATGAATCCACACCATTACTGGAAAAGGTTTAGCAGAATCCCTACAGCTCTTGGGAATATAAACATTTAAAAACAAACAGTCTTCTGAACCAATCACTTCAGCCGTAAGAGGATGCCGTTGGTGGGAAACATCACGCTCTTTCAAGCAATTTAGTTCTGGAACGCCAAAATTTTCTAAGGGCAGTGGAGACTTGGGAAGAGCAATAGCCAAAAAACATTAAAGGGAAACAAATTAAATTTTAAATGAAAATTATATTTACCTTAAAACGTAATTCACCTAGCGGAGGAATAGCATAGGGGATGCCTTGGAAACTTTGATAGAAATTGCCATTTGGTAACAATTTTTGCTGACCAACAATGATGCCTTGTTTAATGTGTACTTTGACCAGTTCTGACGACTACAAGTGATGAAATTTTAAATCTTAAATGTTTTTATTTTGTTTTTAATCAAAGTACATTTATTTACCATTCTATACGAAGTGTAATTTATCACTTTGTTGTTTATTATACGATGTCTAACTAAGTTTAGCAGCATTTTCTTATTACACTATTTTATAAATGTTCTTTATCAACAGATGTATCATTTATTACTACCACAATACCATTAAATCTAATCTGTCTGAACTTTTTGTATCCTACACGAGTATTCTTCGTTTGTAATTAAATATATAGTGTATAACATATTTACGAATTTGTGAGTTAGGGAGTTCAATGAGTATATTCGGCTTAAATTATAAATAACTTAAAAAATTGGTCCAATATTGGGTCATCTTCCAAAAATAATAAAAATCGCATTGACAATGTAGAGTATTGGATATCAGGCTTAACCGACCATAACTTTTTTACCTGTTATTAATATTATTATATTTTTCAGTGATGGGCCATAATTTTTACACAGTACCAAACAGGTATGGAAATGTTGATACTATAGTACTTATAGTACTTTTTTATAGTATTTAAGATTCAAAAGTTCCCAAGGACTACCTCGAGTCACTTTATCCAATCTACTACTTATTAAATATATGAGTCGAGATTTAAAAAAAAAGAGAAAACTGGGCTTAAATGATCAAAACACTTATTTTTGGACCTAATTTGGTCATTTTAAAATTTAAGCTCTAATAGTTTCCCAGATATATTAATTTACGTATTTAATTTTTTTGGGAGGGACCAAACCCCCATAATTCGCTAATTTATTAGACAAATGTTTTCATGGATGTCAAAATTCTTTTTGCAAAATATGAGCATTCCAACTCCAATAGTTTCCCAAATATACGAATTTTTGCTTTTAATTCATGTAGGTACCACGCCCCTTACTTCTAGTCCGCCCATATTTTTCTTAAATATTAATATTGATACCAAAGTGTTAATATCAATTAAAAAATATTTATTATTTTACACTATAATAAATAAGTATAGGTCCATAATTGGCCTCTTCCCGAATTTTGGTACACATAGGCATTTTTTGTAAAATTGTTTTGTTTTAATGTCTATTCTTCATTTAAAAAAATAATTTCATTAAAATTGTGTCAAAAATTTTCAAATTTCTTAAATTAAAAGTGCACGTTTACCCTGCGACTGAGTGAAAATAATGAAATGTTATAGGATTTATTAGAATACGTTTACCCGTTATTTAATAAGATGTAATATAAACAAAATGATTACTCTAAAAATTTTACACTTCCTGTTAGTATTACCTCACATTTTATGTCTATGTGTAGACCGTATGTAAAATCTTTCGTTCTTTTCCGCTACAAAAATATTCTCAAAACTATTAAGGTATTTTCGTTGCAGTTAAAGGTATTTTCAGACGATAATATTCAATATTGTGTTTGAGTTGCAGATAATTCTTTATCTCTGTCAATCATAGGGGAAATCATATATCATAATTAACCATGTAAAAAATACTAACAACAATCAATATGGCGTCTTTTACCAAGCATTATCAAGACAATGTTGTCAAGGCTCGAGCGCTGATAAAAATTTGTATAATGTAGACTCAAAGTAAAGGTATGAACTTGCAAGAATAATATACAATATGTGTTACCGTGTGAAGTACTTTAGGATTTTCTATTGGATTTTTTGATACTAAATATTACCGTCTGAAAGTAACTTAAGCGATTTTTTATTAAAATTTTGTACTTTCTTCTCTGGCAGCATTGTGTTGGAATTTATTACGAACAGATGACTTTTGTTTACATATATCGTGGTGAATAATTCTTCAGTACAATGTCCCATTATTAAAAATTCCATTTTTGTAATACGTAGAATATCTTTATAAAAATTCCATAATTATATTAGAATAAGTAATAGAAATAATTATCGAAAAAATATCTTTCAGTATGGGAGGTTTATTTACGAAAACTAAAAAGACCCAAAGTAAAGTAACAGAACAAGACAAAGCAGTTCTGGTAAGACAAAAGAGAAATATGTATTGACATACAAAATAACATTTTAAAAATAATCTTGTAGCAACTTAAGCATCAAAGGGATCGTTTAAAACAATACCAAAAACGCATTGAATTATCTTTGGAAAACGATAGACAATTGGCCAAAAAATGTTTACAACAAGGAAGAAAGGAGTATGTTAAGATATATCTAATATTTATCGAAGTTATTTTAAACGATTATGTTTTTTAGACGTGCAAAATTACTTTTGCGCAAAAAGAAGTACCAAGAAACTCTCCTCTCCAACACTGATAAACAATTAGAAAACCTGGAAAAGATGGCTTCTGATATTGAGTTTGCTCAAGTAGAGATTCAGGTATTAGATGGACTTAAACAAGGTAATGAGGCCCTTAAGAAAATGCATGCCATACTAGATGTTAATGAAATTGAGAAAATTATGGATGAGACTCGGGAAGGCATTGAAAAACAACAAGAAATAGATTCAATACTTTCGGATGCTTTGACACAAGAAGATGAAGATGATGTGCTGGCAGAATTAGATGCATTAGCGGCCGAAGAAGAAAATACCACTGAATTGAAACTGCCAGAAGTACCCACAGACATCCTACCTAATAAAGAGGAACAAGTTGAAGAAGAAACAAAGAATGTTAAATCTATTAAAGAAAAACCTTCTAAAGTTTTACTAGAAGCTTAAGCAAATGCTGCAATGAAGCTACTAATCTTTTTTTTATAAATTATGATGATTAATATTATTTAGTTTGCCATACAAGGAATTTTCTATTTTAGTGCTTATTTTACTTCAAAGTTTATTATTTTCTTAATACTAGAAAAATAGCACGAAAAACAGTTAGCAAAGTATTAAAAATTTGAGATGATATATAAAATATAAGTATATATCGCGCATATGATGTAAGAAAGTCATAATATAAAAAATCATTGTAGTTTTTTTACAAAGTTCACAAAGTACTAATAAATTAAAATTTCACACAGAGATTTAAAATCTTTAATTTTTTAAAAGCAAAATGTTTTTAAGTTTATCTGAAAAATAGGACGGAAAGCATCTTTTGAAAAAAAAAAATCACTTCGACAATGTAATGTATTTTGTGTAAATTAATTATTATAAATAAGAACAAAGTTAGATATTTATATTATTTTTTGACTTAAAAAATTTGTTCTGCTTTTTATTAATAAAAAATGCTCACATACCACATATCAGGAATATTAAACATTTAATTACTGAAAATATAAATTAAATAATCTCCCAAAATCTTAATAATGATTCACTCCATTTTACATTGTTGACATACGCGCGAAACGCATTATTTGATCATGATTCGATGGAGTATCTGATGTTATTTGTACCCTTTGCCAGGCCTTTGACTCACTCGATTTTCGAATAGCTTCTAAAACAGCCTGAACATAAAGACCATCCTCAAAAGTAGCGGCCGCTTGAACAGGCTCCTTGACCCATGAAGATTCTTTACCAGCAAATGATTCTTTGAGAGCACCAATCATCTTACATAAACCCTTAATATACAGACGAGGCAGTAGAGATTCCGATGTTGCAATGTGTAAGTCTTGAACATCAACATAAACTGCTTCTTCTTTCAACTGAGCCTCCGGTTTATGTTTAAATACGAATAAGTCTCCGCCTCGCACAGACAGGTGACCTAGACTACCGCATATTAAAACCTCTTGAGAGAATGTTTTAGCTGGTACAGTGTGGCTGTGAATAGAAGTTGTTATCAGTGTGCCATTCGCTAGTTCCATTTGGAAATTACAAAAGTCTGGTGCTGATATTTGTCGTATTCCGTTCACATTTGCTGTAGTCTTTGTATAGGCTTTCACTACACCATGTACACGAACCGCATGTTGATGCAGCAAAAAGCTTACCAAGTCCACCACATGAGAGCCCACTAAATTCAACGCTCCTCCGCCCATAGCTGCATCACACATCCAATCAAATTTATCCGGAAATAAAGATCCCAATTGCACTCGTATATCTATCAACGAAATATCATTGAGTGGTCCAATAACTCCCTCCTGTAAACATCTCTTCATATGAGTAAAAGCTGGCAGAAATCTTAAAGAGTGATTGACAAGCGATATCAATGTCGGATAATACTGTGATGCTCTAACCATTTTCATAGCGTCCGATTGATTAAGTCCCATCGGTTTGTCACATACGACATGCTTACCAATGCCCAAAGCTTTCACAGAAATTTCCGCATGCAAATATGGTTGACATACAATAAATACTAAATCTACATCTTTACGCAGCAAAACATCATCAATTTTATTTGTATAGAATGCAATATTTTGGGCTGTGGCCACCTCCTCTGCTTCTCGTAATGTTCGGCCCCATAATGCTTTTATTTCAAAGCCCTTTTCACGTAAAATTGGCACCAATACTTTTGTTATTGCACCAGTTCCAAAAACACCAACACCAGGCAACATGTTTTCGAGTAAAACTTAAGTATTATTATTTTTTTCTTAAATTATATTTTCAATTGCATTTCAAATGCAAATTTTTATTGCCACCGATAACAAAAAAAAAAAAAATAACTTCAATGAATAATAAATGTCAACAAATCTCAATTTCACCATCCCAATCTCAAACAAATTCACCATCTCATGGTGAATTTATCTAAAGAAAAAGTTGCCAGCCATACAGGAAAACTCCAAGGAACGGAAGAAAAAAAAAAAATAGCAGAAACGTGTAAAAAATATAATAGAACAAATTTTGCTATTCTTTCAAATGCGATAACACAAGAGAATAATTTTGATTCAACAGCGACTGACAGCTACAGTAAAATATATGCATTTATTTNNTACTTTTGCTTCAACTGAGACTGACAGCTGCAATAAAATATATGCATTTATTTGGAACGAAACCAAATCAGTACGCCAAACTTCTGCGTGAAGTACTCCGAAGATGAAAATTTTTAAACTTTGAAGTACCGAAATACGAAAATGCATTTTGACGGTTGATTTATTCTTATTTTTATTTGGAATTTATTATTTCAATTGAGAACATAATTTAATATTAATAATATTAATCCACTTTCTATGCATATAATTTATAAATAAGCATGAAATTGCATTTTATTTATTTTGTTTTTATTACAATAGTTGTTATTATAAGTCTAGCGAATTAATACCACTTTATATTAACATATATTAACTATTGTTCAAAAATCAAAGCAATAGAACTATAAATATTTTCCGGGGCTAACATTTTACCTATAAACGTACTGTGGTCTGGCCTAACCAAGAGGGTAACCTAGTGCTCAACTGCCCTGGAATTATTCTGAATCGTATATCTAGTACATTTTTTAGAATTTGACGGTGATAAGCGAAAATGCGATATATTTTGAGGGCATTCAATATAATAGTGGAATGATTCCATGCCAAAGCGGACTGCAATGGGAATTGACATCTTCGATTTCAATAAAAATCACTGTTGAATTTTAGTGATTTTTTTTCATAAGACGAGACGAGACATTTAAAACGCTAAAAAATTATATAATAAATCTTCTTTATACTAAAATAAAATTTTATATTAAATTAATTTTCGGAAGGAATTAAGCGTAGAAAAAAATTAATAAATTCCATCATCAGTTTAATTTTAAAGCGTGTTGTTATCATTTTTTACTCTTTCAATATCGGTATTATTGGCTGGTAGACCTCCCACAGCTTCTTCTATGAACTCGCTAACCTCCTCGTAGCATTGCTTGTCATTAGATTGATTATCTTGATTATTTCCTTTTGTTTTCACTTTTGACATGCAGGAGCTTTGTTTGGGTTTTTTAAGATTTATTTCTTGTTTCACATGAGATCTCAAAACTTTATTTTCTTCACGTAGTTTTTCTATTTCATCTAAAAGAACTAGATTTTCTTTGAAGAGCTTGTCATATTTGCGTTTTTGATTTTGATCTTCTTTGCGATTAGTGTAGACTTTCATAACACGTTCAATTTGATTTCTCTGACGTTGAAATTCATCACGTACATTAGCATCGAGAGATATGAAACGTTTGAGTTCATCATCGGTGGCATGACGTTGGAAGAGTTGCTTTACGGCCAACTTTAATTTGTTGGGTGAGTTTATAAGATTAGCGACGTGATAAATTTCACTGCAAAGATTTTGTATGCATTCTCTACCAGCGCGAGCTCGATGTCGCTCCAATTTAAGTTCAGCCATATTGCTGAGATATTTGTCTTTGAGTTCTTTAAGTTGCAATTCCAAATGGGAATTGTTTTGATTAAGACCGGCCAATTCAGTTTCCATTTCCATGATGTGTTTGCGTTTGTCATTAATTTGAAATTCTCTAGGTTCTATTTGGGCTTTTAGCTCTGCAATTTTATGATTGAGAACTTGCTTATATTTATCCAATTCTTGATTTTTGTGTAAAAGCTCCTGAATGCGTTTCTCTTTAGCATTAATTGCAAACTCACGATCTGTTATATCCTTTTGCAGATCTTCTATAATATGATTAAGGTGGGCTATGGTCTTTTGCGATTTGTTATGCTCTTCCTTTAAGGTTTCTACTTCTTCGAGCAGGTTATCGACATCCTTCGTGAGACTTTCATATTTCTTTTGTAAAACTCCGGCTTTTGCACGCCACAATTGAGTCTCGTTGCGCTCTGTGGTCAGTCGTTTTTCGTACTGTAATTGAGTCTCTACCATATTTCGATCATTTTCCACTTCCACCTGGCGACAGTATTCCACAAATTCGATTTTCTTGTCTTGCATTTCTTTCATTAACTCTCTTATTAGCTCTTTGCGCTCGTCTAACTGTTTCTTGTAGTCACTTTCCAGTCCTTCTATAGTATCTTGTAATGTCCTAGCAGATTTCTTAAGTTTTTCCTCATAGCTTTCCCTCAACTCCAACATACTTTCACGTAAATTGCTAAATTTCTGATATTCAATCAACATTCGTTCCGAATACTGTTTGGCCAGATGGTCCAATTGTTTTTTATGCTCTTCTTTGAGGTCGTTTATTTGAAATGTTATTTGATTCATTTCTTCAGTGTGCCTTTCTTCAATTTCGTTATTAACGCGTTTTAGTTCTTCCAGAGCTTGGCAATAGCTCCGGTGAACTTCGGCCATTTGTTGGCCATCGAATATTTCGTTTTGACTCAGTTGGTATTGGAATTCTTCGGCTTGCTGTTTTAGCCGTACTTCCAAATTAATAATTTGCTCATTTTTTTCGGCCAATATATTACGTGGAATTAAGATTTCTTGACTTCTTAGCAAATCTTGGTCCATACTAGCCACTTTTCCTTCAATATTTTCCAATGCCCATATCGCTAAAGTACCACCTTTGGAAATGGATATCAGCAATGTACCATCATAGGAAAAACGCAGCTTATTAATGCGTGAGATAAAGAAACGAAAATTGGTACATGTACCACCACCAGCATCTAAAAAAGGCAATTGGACATTGATTAAATCGCCCACTTCATTACTAACAAACATAATGGCATCGGAACGGGCAAGACAGACATCTGTTAGTTTGGTCTTTGCTGTTGACGAGGCTATGGTTAGTTCCCGAACAATTTCAGACTTTTGAAATTCTCTTAATAATCCCGTGTTTGTAACAGCGAATATCGAAAGTGGCTCATTAAATGTAGAGCACACTGAAATATATTCGGTACCCTTTTGTACGATTTCTTGAAGTCGTTCACCCGTTTCAATATCCCACTGATAAATGGCTCCTTCATTCCCCCCGGATATTAAATATTTATCATTTTTTGTCCAAGATACAGATAAAACAATGCCATTGTGCCCCTTTAGACTTATCAAAACATCCAAGTTATAAACTGAAGTTATAGCAATACTACTGTCGTAAGCTGCTGCCATTAAATGACCATAGTTGGAGTATTTAACATCTCTACATCTCGGAAAGTTATAAGTTTTAACAATCTGTAATTTATACAGAAAAATTGCAGTATAAGTGGTATGGCAAACAAAGGAACGGGAACACGAACTTACATTTAATTCATCCATAAATATTTGAGTTATGCGCAATTGATCAGAAAATCCTATAGCTGCTATAAGTCCTGTGGAATTTAATTCTACTATGTTAACATCTACCTGAAATTTTCGCACTAATTCAACATTATCGGATTCATAGTTCCAAATCCGTACAGTCTGATCAGTGGCTAATGTTTGGAGAATATAATAAAAATCAATTATTTATATACAACTCAGGTGATGGACTTGATAAAATGCCCTTACATGCAGTCATTATTATGGGTTTCCAGGAGCATAACGAAATGTCAACAATTTCTCCGATATGTATGGAAGCACCCAAAGGTTGAAATTTTAACTGCTTAGCCTTTAATGTTTCTGGCACGATCAAAATGCCAACATATATTTGGGCATGTTTTGTAGTCACAATAACCGTTTCCTGTTTATTATCAATTGCTAGATTTGTTATTTGATATAAAGATTCATTGTATATTGTAACAGGTATTGTCAGTATTGTCTTGCGTTCAAATTTAAATTTTGAAACACGTTCGAATACATAAACTGTATTAAATATGGCAAAAGCAAAGCCACGACCAAAAGCTGTCATACATATGACACGAGTATCAACAAGTTTTTCCGTTACCCCAGACTTTTGTTGTTCGTTGTCTCGATCGATTGCTTCTTGATCCATTAGAAGATCGAATATTTCCGCTTTACTAGCTTTTTGGCGCAATTTAAATTCCCCATTCTCTACTAGAATTAATTCATTCGAATTAGTGCCAACCATAAGAATATCCATGGCAAGGAAAACTAGCGAAGTGGTAACGAAATTAGATTTTAGATTATTTGTTATATTAAAACCCTTTTCCGATTTCGTCTGCAGTAATAAAAGATTACTACCACCCACGGCTATAAGACTTGTGTCTTGTGGATTACAAGCTATACAGTCTGCGCTGCCACGTATATTAGGTGGACAAGAACGACCCTCGTAGACGGTACATGATTTATCTAACAATAGCATGTACAACATATCATCAGGATGTCTGCTTAGAATTGTCAATGCTTTCGAATCGGCAGTAAATATAATTTGTTGTATAGTTGCGTTTTTACATGTTTCTGGCAAATCCAAAGTACGACGTTTCTTTAACGTATGTAAATCATATATAGAAATTGTTTTAATACTAAAAATTCAAAATTAATATATGATTCATTTTTAATTTCAGTTTTAAGGTCACAATTTACCCTTTTGTTTCTTCTAATATTGCCAAGATTTTACGATGCGGACTAATCTGTACAATTAGGGGTGTTGTATCTTCTGGTAATCTAAATTAAAATTTTTTATAATTTTATATTTATATTATGTATGTTTGTACATATGTGTCATAAATCTTCAAATTACCTTAAAAATCTTTGTTTATTTACAACAAAATCATGAAATGCCAAAACTCCTTCTACCGGATAAATAACTTCTTGTTGCAGGTTGAAATGTATATTGCCCAAAACGTCTGTTCGTAGGCCATAAATATGTTTTGGCCGTAAACTGACAACATTAATTGTTGTGGCATTTTCAGTTTGCAATTCTTCGTCCATTGTAAATTTTTAAGTTGTATTGTATGAAAAATATAAATCAATTAATCTTTTACTTTTGAAAATAATAACTAAAAATAAATGAATTTGTTTATGTATGTATTGTATGTACAAATGTCAGTAAAGGGGTATTTCCATGGCATATTTGTAGAAAATATAAATAAACAATTTTTAAGTAAAATTTCTAAGTAATAATCACTATGGAATGTTTGCTATGGATACCACAAAGAAGACACCTGGAGGGGAAATTTGAAAAATTCAGCATTTGTAAGTAAATTCGAGTTTTTAACATTAGTCTCTTCTGCTAAAACAAAATATTTTATGCATATTACAATTCAAGAGTAAATTTTCAATAAAATTGAATTTTTTAAATCAAAACCCTTTTGTGCAAGTAGTCTGCATGGTAACTAATTTAATTTCCTAAAGTCTTAAGACTGGGTTAGTTATAAAGACTTTTGTCATTAGTTGATATAAAAGAAATCCATTTATTACTTATTACACAGGTCAACAGCAAAAACAAGGCTTGAATAACTACTATAAAGATTTGTATTATGGTTCCAGTAGTCTTAAAAATGGTCCAAATTTTAAATTCTGTGGAGGTTTATTAAAAGTGGTGTACCTTATCGTCTCTGCTCTGAGTTTTCTTTCTCACATTCTACCAGGAATCCTCAGGTAGTGGTTCCTCGCAATTAGGTATGGGCTTTTTGAAACGGTCTTTATTGTTAGAGTTTGCTAGATGCTGAATTTTTTACCCATTGGAACTTAGGCTGATTGGTTCTCACTCGATAATGCTTTTCGGTTTGAACTTTTAGCACACTTTATCGGTCGTTTACTAATATCGCTTGAACTTTGTTTTTACTAATAGGAATTGCGGTAATTTCTCTTTTCAAATTTTTCCTGTGACACTTTCTTAATTTCAATGCTTGGTAGTATTGGAAGAGGAAATTTTTTAATTTGTGACTATTGTTTATGGTTGACTTATTTTTTTTTTTTCGTTTTTTGGCTACCTGACTCTATTGGGGACATAGTATTTCATTACGTTTTAGTATTAAATGTTTATATATATTTATATAGTAATATTTTGTTATGTTTTATTTATAAATTTATCTAATAGACGAGTTCAGGTAGTAGTTTTAGAATTCAGGGTATATGGCTTAATTGTTTATATATAAGTTTATTGGCCTTGAAAG
>MINK01171995.1:3076-44011 GCA_001735545.1 Phormia regina
TTTCTCTTTGTATAAAATTAATGCAGGGTTTCTTAATGTGCTCTTACATAGGGTAATTATTACATCTTCTAAATCCTCAATCAAGAGAATTAAAAAATTTAAAAACAGAATTGTGCAAAAACTATTTTAAAGTAATCAATTAAATAGACATTTAATCGCGTTTAAACTTGTTTTATAGATGTGGTTGTTGAGTCGCCAATCATATGTTCATTCTGCGTATATGAATGTCGTTCAAAGCATAAGAATTTTCTCCTCCGTGTTTATTTTCCTTCGCAATTTATATGAGTTTGATGTATTTAATCATCTTAACGGATATCTCAGAGAGGTAGTAATTAAACAAAAGTGGCAAAAAGAATCTGGCTTTCATTGTAAAAACTTTGAGCAAGTTTAGCGTCAGATGATCTCTGTTAATTTAATCCTAATTTCCAAGTGTTTGTTTCTTTTTTTATAAATAACGTTTACAGACAAAGATAATTAAAATAATCATAAATGCCATTTGAGCTAAAAGAAATGACTTTTCAAGGAAAAATGGCCTCTAGGAATGAAAGGCCCCTAGATTCGAGTGTAATTGAAGATATAGTAGGGGTCAACAATTCAAAACATTATATATGTCTTAATGATCACATTATGCTTAAAAAATCTCAAAACTAAAAGCTTCAGAAAGGTGACTCATGATCGCCTTCTACCCTACATTGTAAAACAACGAATAGATCATTACAAAGATTCAGAAGTATAGAAAACATATGTAACATTTATTATTATTTTTTTATATTATATAATTTTTATAAAATGTTTGCCTCCGTTCACTTAAAATTTACAGTTTCAGTAGCACTGACTATTCGATGAATTCAAGCCAATATCAATCGATTTTATTGCTTTAACCACAATAAACGTGGCCAGACATTGAATGCATACAACAGCAATAATGCTGCTAACAACAAACAACATCAGCAGTAGTACTAACAGCAACAATAAAAAAACTTAACGAAAGCAAAAAAAAAAAAATAAAAAATAAAACACCAACAACAACTACAAGTACATAAAAAATTGTGTAGAGCTCAGCAAAGGATTTTGGCAAGTTCAATGAAAACATATTTTGTTAAATACTCATTCATGATGATGACGATGATGATTCTCTGTAAGTAAAGTTTATTGGTGAAAACCTAGACATTTTGAGGTTGAATAAACCTCAACAGCAACAACTACAATAATAACGACAACAACAGTAATAACAAATCAGGTTTATATATGTGTATAAAAGGCTTTTAACGTTATTAAATTTAATAGCAGACAAGTCTCAATCATACGTCATACATATATTTACTAATACTATATGTATTTATTGTATGAGTATTAAGTACGTATAACTACCATTTAATAGATACAAAAGAAACATATTAAACAGATTATCAAGGTATTAAATAAATCATATACTTTATGTATTAATATTAAATTTAGCTTGAAGATGAATATAATTTTCCTAAAGTTATAATATTTTCAATTTAGCTTAAATTTTGCCACTACCACTACTTCTGCTACTATTTAAGTATTAAACAATTGATTTTGCAAAAGCCACACATACACACAAGCAGTACTTGAACCTGATTGACCAACACTTGTTAATCAGCTTAAATAATTGCGTTTTATGTTTTATGTGTCTACTTGATTATCGTTAATTAATGTTATTAACACTCATACTAAACTAAACTAAACATGCCGCAGTGAACACAGCGCCAAATACACACAAACACACATATTCTCTTTAGCAATTATCCTTGTGACACCATATACACCCGCATCGCATATATGAAAAGGATTGATGAGGGTACTTAGTAAGTGGAAAGAGTTTTTGGTGGCATAGATTTTATTATTATTACTACTGCAACTACTTACTTAGTTATAATTTATCATTCAAGTACATAAATCTTTAAAATACATACATAGATACAGTTACAGGCAATAATAGAAAAATACAAATAAATATTTATAAATACAATTATGATATTTATAATTGTACAATATGTTAATTGCATGTTCTTTGTCTATTTAGCATACACACATACGTAAGTAAATAAGTAATTGTGTGTATGTATGATATTAAGTGCAAATTTGTGAAATATGTATGTATGTATGTATGTAGTACGTAGTATGTTGAGACTGGCAATAAGTTAATAATGAAGACATGTCCATAAATAAATTATATTTATAGTATGTCTGAACGTGTATTTTATTTATATGTTGCAATATTGCACTCCAAGTAATTAGACAATATTTTAATTTATTATTGTTTGTACTTTTTTTTTTTTTTTGGATTTACTAATTTACTACAAAATATTTTTGTAGCCATCATGTACATTTGTAGATATATACATAAGTATATTATTTTATATAATTATAATAAATTATTTTAATTATACTGAAAAACATCATTGTTGCAATTAATTTTTTCATAAAGGCGTGGATATTTAGCTTAATCCTTTTGTTTCGACAGCAGCTGCTTGATTTATTTTTATTTAATTTTTTTCATTTACTTTTCATATAGGATTTTTTCCTAAGTATGAATGTGTGAAATATAATAATATGTTTTTATAGTTGTAGTACTTTACAGTATTTGAAAATCTGTTCTTGTTAATATTTAAGTACCTGCTTATAATCCCTTTTAGTTTATTTGTTCGTAGGGTTTTTCCAGTAATTGCACTTTCACTAAAGTCAACTTGTTTAACTAAATAACTCTCTTATTGTTTGGGCAAAAGTACTTACGAACACTTAGAGAAATAGTTGCTATAAAAAAGTGATTTTTTTGTTTATTATAAAAAAAGGAAAACTTAGATTTGATTTTAAAAGAACCTTCGGTAGGAAAATAAAAATAGTGAGGATAACAATTCGTCACTTTTTCCAAAGTAAACACTTCCCTAAACTGTTCTCTCTTTTCATAAATTTTTATGGTCCTTAATTTAAGTATTTTATTTTTTGCCTTAATGGACGATACCCGATGTCTTCACTAGTCTAGCGCATTAGTTTAATGCACCAATTACAATTTTTACACTTTTAAATTTATTTTACAATAAAATTTGGTCCAAATTTAACGGATAATAATCGATCAAATAATAAAATCCCATTAGAGGCACAACCATTATTCAGATATAATTGACTTTGCAATATCTGCATCTACGTCAAAATTAAAAAATGACAACTAATTGAAACATATATGGTCGAAAATGTCAAAAATTCCACTTTTAGTTTCCACTATAAGACCCTAGTGCTAAAGACTTATATTTACGAAACGACATTGATGATAAAAGTTTTTCCAATGTATTTATATATCACACATGTTATAGGCTTTCTGGAGGCTGTGGAAAGTTTATTTCAACAAATTTGTAAATATTTTTATTACAACCGTTATATTTAATAGCATCCAGAATATGACGTATGACTATCGTATAAAATTAAAACTTGTGTAAATTGTTTATAAATGATTTTTACCAGTGTATCTTACCTCTCCATCTGTCATCATGCTCTTTACTTAAGCCCTGTGAACAAAATCAGTAGAACGACAAAAACAATAACAACAGTCTACAAAAATACATAAGACTTTGTTGTAATTGTTATTTTAATTTAATTTGTTAAATATATTTTCATTTTCAAAAACCCTCTTGTAATAGAAAACAATACAACAGACTGAAATACGGTAAATACTAACACTACTACACCTTTACATTTTACGAAAACTACAATAACAACATCTAGGTATAGTAGCTCCTGAAAAAAGGGGACTTTTGCATTTATAACTCCTCTACTTACATACTCATACATATAGCAAAATTCATCCATACGTTTTAGTTAGTAATGCCAGTCAATAAAGTAATCCTCTTAAGTTTTTGTTTTCATAATTTTTGCACAGAAAATCAACTATGTGTATATACACACACCACCACAACACACACATGTACACACGTATAAAAATATATGGTGCAAGAATATAACATTCTAGTTCTAATAAATATATCTTACCTGGTTTTTATATAAAAATATATGAAGTCTGCCTAAAAACTGTCAGGCAGTCCATCAGTTTTGGACAGGTTGTTAGCAAATGTCATTGCCATAAATACATACATACGTACACACTTCGTATTTTGTATGTATGGGTGCATAAGTCGATAGAGTGTCTACTTGTTATATATAATTTTGTAGTTTTTTATTTTCTCTAAACTGAAAATCGGATTTCCATTTTTATGAAAATGAAAATTTCTGTCTTTAAAGGCAGTTTGTTTGTAATGCATGTCATCATGTGCTGATTGAATGAATGAATGAATGAGTGACTGAATGAATGGGATTGTTGTAATGACTGACACACTTATTTTAGGAATAATTTGACAAAACAAAATTGGAAATGGAAAATAGGAAATACCCTCTGGTCATTGATTTTAATCATAATCCCTAACAAAATAGGAATATTCTTCTTACTAAAAGAAAAAAAGAAACGAAATAACAAAACATATTCAAACACTATTAAACAAAACAGAAACACAAACAAAAAAACATTTTTAATTAAAATTGAAAGGTATAAACAATTGGAGAAAGGAGCAGTATAAATTTCAAGGTTCACATAATAATAGAGAGAAAATGTTTTGTAGATATTATAGTATACTAAATAATATTGTGTAAATTATGTGCATATTTTAACTTTAATTATCATAATTTACATTCGTTTCATCTTTAATAATCTTTAGCACAAATAAATATCAGTTATACAGCTTGATGGTATTAGAATTTAAATTGGTTACCCTTTCGTCCTGTGCAAAAAAGGGGGCAACATATGTTTTTTCCAAGGGTTAGTTGGATGCTAAATGTTCACGTTATTAAGTGGGGAAGAAGTTTTTTAAACTCTATTTCATTTAGTAAGTCTATATTTGTGAGTATTTGCTCTAACCTTTTAATAGCTTGAAAAGTACATAAATGCAATATGGCAACGAGCAAATACGGAAAGTAAAAAAAAAAAAAACAACAATAGCACAGAAAAAGGCATACAATTTTCTCCCCCGAAGCATCATCAGACAATATTTACATTCAGACACAAAAGACACTTACTTATAAACTTATACGCATACAACATAACCCCATGCCCATTTACTGGGGCTAGTAACTCTTATTATGAATGAATTTTGTCCTTTTATGTTCTGTTAGTCTGCGTTTGTTTGTGTGTATGTATTTTTGTCTCTTTAAATTGACTTCATGACTAAACAGTTTAAGTTTACAAAAGTTTAGGGTGCTGGAGAAAAAAAACTTATGTCAAAATATCCTTAGGGTATGACTGGTTACCGAAATACAAAATGAAGAAAGAAAGAAAGAAAGAAAGAAAGAAAGAAAAAAATACAAAATATCACAACAAAACATAAAATCTACATACGTAAATAAAAAGTGTAACAAAGATCCTTTTTCATGACACATCATACCATGTAGAAATATTTCTGGTTTCTTTCGTTTACACTAATATGGACTTTGTGTCTGCTATTAGTAGAAAATGAATTGAATTTTCTTTTGTCAAGTGTGTTTTTTATTTTCTAGTTTGAAACTAAATTTTAAATACAGCTATAGAAGAAAAAAAGGATGTATGCTACGTCGATTATATCTGTAACATTATAAATAGGTTTCTCAGCCTTAGTCTATGTTTTTAAATTACTAGCAATGAGTAAGAACATAAATCTAATTGTAGTAGGAGTGTACGGATTTTCAAAATTACAAATGGTATCATAATTGTTTTTAAGATGCTTTCAGAACGCCGTCAAAGCATATGATGTACAAAAATAAAGTATTATGTCGGTATTAATACTAATTTTTAAAATTATTTAAAAGCATCTTGTTTAGAATTTAAAACTTTAAAATTTAAATATTCCAGCAAAAACTTGGTAATGGCATATTGTTACGGATGCAGTTACTTTTCAATGATAACAACATATTGTCTGCATTACATGAAAGTATATCAGTAAGTACTTACATCAGATTTTTGGAAATATTATTTTTTATCAATATTTTCATTTAAAAACACTTTCAGAATCTTGTTTTTCTAAGTCGAATGAAAATTTCATTTCGACAATTCAGTTTTAAATATATTTCATTAAATAAATTTAGGAAATATATCACCTGTTTATTTTTCCATATTTCACTACTTATTTATAAGCTGATAATGTAACTAGTCACTATTCATTTGTCTAATAATGACTTCTGAAATACTTTGAAATTAATAAGATATTGATTATCTTCAAAGTAAATAGTTCTTATAAATACATCTAAGTAATGACTTTCTGACATATCTACCAATAATAATATATAGTAAGTAGTTGCCTCTAAAATAATGAGTTATTCATCTAATGTGTATGTATTGAAGAGCCATCTTATTAGCTTCTTAACTCATTACATGACAAGCAAAGTTTTTGTTGGGTATTATTTATGAAATCTATTAAAATTTATAAGTAAATACATATGTATCTTTAAATTATTTAAAAATCTTTACCACCTTAATAATTAAAAGTCTTGGCATCAATGCGTAAATGAGTGGTGGGTATGAAAAATAGTCATACGTATTAGTTGTGAAATCGTTTTTAAACAATTTAAACAAACATTTGTGTAGTCATTCTTTCTTGTTACTCTTGCCCATGATTTCTATACCCCAACATAATGTTAAGGACGTAATAAGAAGTATACAAGCGCCTGGTTTACAAACTAGTTCATTGAACTCTGCAGTTGACATAATGACAGTAAAATTATTTATTATTTCATTTGGAACAAATTATTAATTATATTTTATACAACTACACAAACGTAATTTCATCTTTGTCAGGATTAATTAACGCAATGGTTACTATAGTTTTAGGATGTTATGAAAGAACTATGATTTTTAATAAGAAACCAACTTGAATTTCAGAAGATGTGAATTTTTAATTAATGGAAATAAATAAAATTTAATTTATTTTTCTTAAGAAATTCGAACTCTTTTAATAAAAGAGGGCCTAAATCGATAAAATATATATAAAAAAATAGATCTGATATTTTCTATAACAAGATTCATATGAAGAGAATGTTGCTGAAAACTCATCTACAAGAAGGAAACTTATAGAAAATTAAAAAAATTATGAAAAATTGGCCAGAAAGAGCAAATCTATCAAAAAATTACTTAAAATTACGGAAAATTTGTCTCGGCAAAATGTATGGAAAATAACAAATAAATTTCAAATTTATTTGTTGTTTTCCATGCATTTTGACAAGCCAATTTTTTCGTTTGTCTTATAAAAACTGGGAATATGTCTTGTGTATCTAAATATTTATTTTATTAAATAACATCCAATTTTATAGGTGTCAATCCATTGTGGAACAATTCGGGAGATTGGATGCATTTAACTTTTTATTAAAATTATTTATTTATCTATATTTTTTATTTAATAAACAAATTGATTCAATATCATTATTTGTTTGGATATTTTTTAAAATCCAAACAATATTTTTTTAAACTCTAAAAAAAGTTACTGAATTTATGAATTGTATTATTGATTTTGAACTTTAGTTTTTTCTGTGAACAAAAATAACTTTCAAACATATCTTTAAAAAATAATCCCTATTACCTTGAAAAACCCTTTAAAATTCTAAACCAATTTACAAATTTTCTTCTGTGCAAATTGAGCCCCCAGCATTTAGCCCTACGGTCATACCCTCTTCACCAGACTCTGCAGGATATTTTATGTATGTTAATGTGTGACTGTAATTTAATTTCGTGACAAGTGTTTGGACAGCCAAATTCAAATCCTTAAGCATATTCATCACAAGACACTTTTATGTTTTTTTTATTTTATTTTTTCTTCATCACCGAAATAAATAAAATTCTTCAGCTAAATAAACTGTTTATTATGCACAACATAATGTTAAATGACTTTGTCACCATATGTTGATATTTTTTCTTGGATTTTTATGCAATAAAAAAGTGTTAAATAAAAGAAATTCTTTACCAAAAAATCTTTGTAGTTCTGAACTGTTTTAAAAATAAAATTTCAAGATTTTTTCTTAGATTTCTTCCTTAACTTATAAACGAAGCTTTTTAAAGCTTTAAAGTTTATTAAAAGAAGAGGTCTATAAAATAAGAAATGTGTGTATATTATTAAGAACTAGAGAGAAAGAGAAGGAAAATGAGTTAAGTATCATACAGTCATAAATTAACTGATATCTAATGCCATAAAGGCCTCTTCTTAATTTCCTGTATGGCTTTTAATATCAACATTAAATTTAGGGTAAAATTTTCATTTTGCTATTTTCTTTACTATTTCTTGTTATTATTTTTTTTCTTCTTTACATTTCCATTTTTAAATTGTTTTTGGTAGAAAATAGAGTTACGTATGTTAGAATATGTACATATGTATATTATTTTTAAAGTATTTTTTGTAGCTGTATACATTAATATACATTACTATGCGGTGTATATATTTAAGAGTGTATATGTTACTCATATATGTTCCTTTTTATAATAAACATGAGTTAGAAGTTTATTTTGTATTGCAATTTGAACTTAACTGCCCTTAAGCTAGACCTTTATGTTTTTTTTTTCTTCTGTTTTCTGTTTTATTTTTATTTTGAATTCAAGTTGTTTCTCCTTTTCATGGCAAACAGCACCACACAAATGTTCCGTATGCTCAAGTATAATGTTGTACTTTACTATCCTCCACTCCTAGAACAAATCTAATATAATGGACTAAAATATTTCGGGTTGAAAAGCATATTTTCTTTTCAAAAAGGTATTTAATTTTAATGATATAAAATTATGTGGTTTTTAAACAAAAACCAAAAATCTTAAATGTTCCACAGAAAAAAAAATATTATTATTATTATTATTATTGGATACTAGAGTAAGTAAATATTATAAATAAATGGCCTTCTATGTTTATATTTATATCAAGGAAACACTACAAAAAGAGCAATTATATGGAGAGATTTTGAAAGGAAAATTTAAGTAGAAACTTCAATTATTTTAATAAAAAATATTCAAGACATTTGTACAAAAGAAACAACCCCGGCTAAAAAAGGTCATATATTGTTATATATGATTCATGTATATATATATATAATATAATATATATATTAATATATATATATATATATATATATATGTTATATATATATATGTTATATATATATATATAAAATGAGATATATAAATACTATGGTATACTATGAAATATATATATATATATATATTATATATATATTATATATATATATATATATATATATATATATATGTGGCACTATATGGAACTGCATGTAATATCATCCATACATAGTATTATTTGCTGGGAAGTCTAAAACTTTCAACTTAAATTGAAACTTTGGAAAAAGATATTTAAAGGAAAAAAACCCTATTTGGTTGCACGGAATATTGTAGTTAATTTGGTTAAATTGTATACAGAAATTTATTTCGCAAAAAGGGTTTGAATACCAAATAATCTAGTTTGAGATTTTAAAAGTGTTTGTTTGTCAAAATATTTCATAATAAATTAATTATGTTTCTTGAAATTAAGAAATTCAGGATCAATTCAATTTTAAAACAAATATTTTCAAATACCAAGATAAGTAGTTTATCACTTAACTTACTGTTATGAATATTTAATTAAAAAATGAAAATCATAATCAGCTGGTCTTAAAAAATTTCCATTGGTAAAATTTTCTCCCAAAATACCACAAGTTATGGAATGCATAAAATGTATGTAAAATGTACGAGAGGGAAATCAAAGAGTCTCCTGAAATTGATTTTTTGCTATTTCCTTGTAGAAAGACTACTTAAGCGATGCGTATTTATACGCAAAATACTATATAAAAATTGTACTTTAGTTCTCTACCAGCGGTTAAGGGTCTTGTACATTTGCAAAAGGTCATAAATTTGACCTCAAATATATTACTTTTATATTAAGGTATATGTGTATAAATAAAATGACATAACAAATTCATTCACAATAGGCAATAACAAGAAATTGATGTTTCCATACATTTGTTGTATTATCAAGAATTGTTTTATTTTAATTTAGCTAATGTGCCCAAATGGGTCCAACTTGTAGATTCACATCATATGGGAAAAATCTTAAGTTTATAAGTTTATAAGACTTAAAAACAATTCTTTGTTAAATTTAATATTTAAATTGTTAATTTGTTAAATATATTTATTAAATAAATTTCTTTAAATAAACTTTGGTCTCATGTGAGCTCTGAGAAGTTCTTTGCATGGAATACCACCATATGGAAAATGAACTTGAGGATGAGAATTCTACCTTCTTGAAATTTGTATATATTAGTATACAATCAAAAACAAATAACCCTTACGCCTTAACCAAATAATCGAATTAAAGTAAAAAAGCGAACGTTATAATTTAAATTGTCATAAAATATCATGTGAATAAAATTGTCAGTGTAATTTTATGTTTTAAAAAAAAAAAAAAAAAAAAAAAAAAAAAACAAGAATAACAAGTACCAAAATGTCTATTAAATTTAATCAAGCATATTGCTTTTAAAATTCAGCAACAATCCTTATAAAAAAATCTGATTTTTTAGTATACTCACACATACATAAACTAGACGACTATAAACTAATGAAAAACAAAAACACATATAACAAACAAAAAAAATAAATATAAATAAAATATAAAAATATATAAAAAAAATTATGAAAATGAAAAATTTATTAAAATACCAGACAAGCACTTTACTCCTTTATAAAAATATAATAAAATGCCAACAACAAAATGCTAAAATGTTGTTCACTTCCCAAAAAAAAAAAACAGCAACAATGTATAGAACAACATTAGCAACAAAAACAATAATAACAAAAATAAAAACAAACGTTTTTAGTCAAATAATTTAAAAATAACAAAAAATAAAATAAAAGATGAAAAACAAATGAAAAATAACAAAATCTTGTTATATCCGTTTTATAAATAAAATACATAGAAAAACATGTTGTATCTGCAACATAATAATAAAAAAACAACATCCGACATAAATATATGTATTTGTGTATAATCTAACTCACACATACACACACAAACTAGTAAACAACAAATACATAATATTTTTTTGTTTAAAACTAAAAAAAAAATACAAGACTCAAATTTGGGTAAGAGCAAGAAGACCATTAGAATATAAAGAGTCATATTTCTCTTTAAAGTTGAAAGTTCATTTGGTAGTTGTAGACAACAACAGCGTAATTGTAATAGTAGTAGAATAGTGGAAAGTCTATGTATGAGAAGTGACTGTTGTAGAACAACACGCGACTCATAATAACCAAATATTGCCATAAACAAATGTTGTTGAATGCTGCTGCTCTTAAAAATGAACAGCAAAAAAACAGCGACGACGGAACAAACATGTCTCAAAAATTCAAATTTACAAAGTCGTCGTAGAAACCCAAAATGATTTCATTCATTACCCTTTATTTTAAACACTCTAACACAAAAAATTACGGATATACGGGTTTTTTAGGGCACTTGTAACAAGAACCACTGATGTACAAAGAAATTAATGTTTAAATAGATATTTGAATTCTGAAGTCTAAAAACGAGATAATAAACTTTTAATACTGTATATGAAATATTTGAAATTAAAAAAAAAAAAACTATCAAAGTACAACCTAATTTTTTACCATTTACTATATGTATAATCATACTATTTTAGTAGAGTATATTCTCAATTCTACATAATACTATAAAACATTGTTAATATTTGTTAGTGCAGCAGTTGTTAGTAAACTCAAAGAAAATTCTATATGTGAAATATTTCTCGTAATTGCTGGAAAATAAAAACGAGCCATTTCCATTTTCAGAAATGAAAACTACGATATCAAGAAGAAGAGTCATTTTTTTAAAAAGGCCTGATGGAATCTTCATATAAACATGAGTAGGGAGATTCGATGTTGTAATTTGAAAACAGTTTGAAAGCTGTTTAAACTCTATTTCAAATACGAATATACTACAACATTTTGTTTTCTAACTGTAAAATTTCAGTTATGTTGCATGGTAGATGTTTTTTTATATATATATGTGAGCAAAAGTGTTTTCCCTTCTATTCGTTATATGTTGTTGATTTAAGCCAAGTGTTTGCATAGACTCTGTTGTATATTTGAATTTCAACAGCAAGCAGCACATCACCATCATATCACTATTATCAGCCATATCAGCAGCAACATCAGCTATGTCTGTGCTATTTCAATTACATAAATTTGTCGCTTTTGTTTACTTTCTAATTTAAATACGGGCTGTTACTGCATCACAAAATTTTAATAGTGTGTATTTTTCAAACAACACTCTTTTTTTTTTTTTTTTTTTTGCTAACTTTGTCCTCTCATTCACTCTTCTTTCCTGCCTTAATTTCATTGCTAAACCACCAACTACTACGTTGAAATACTAGATTAAAAGGAAGGGGCAGTTTAAATTGTATGAGACTTGGGATTTAAAAAAAATAACAAAATTAACAAAAGCAAAAAAGTAATATAATAATGAAAAGTTTACATACAGTCTACAAAACACACCATTTATTGAAGTTCAAGTTCGTCGAAAGTTTACAAAACATTTAAAAAATTTCTTTTGTTGCCTCGTGCCAACAACCATTTAAAAAATAAACTCGATTAAAAATACTCATTCGCAGCATACATGCAATTTTTTATAAACCTCTTTTTTGTTCTCCCAGTTTTTTGGCGTGGAGTTTTGTTAGAGGACATATAAAAAAAAACAAGAACAGCAGGATGTTTATGGTCATGTTTTTTTAATTACCATAAATGAAATACGAGAAAGAAAAAGTGCTGAATTTCGTTTTTTTTTCTGGAATTATATTTACCTTTTAAAAATGAGAATAACAAAAAACTAAACTTGTTGAAATTCAAGTATTTTACTAATAAACTCCAAAAAGCATTATTTATAACTTTAAACGATTTAAAGTTTTGAAAATTGGTGGACATAAAACAACTTCTTAGAAATTTTCAAAAATATTTTTTTATCAAAATATGCTGCTTGGCTCAAAGTATTTTGTTAAGCTCAAAATATGCTATTAAAACCAAAAGATAGTAAAACAAATCTCTGTTTTATTATTAAAAACAGCCATGGAACGTCAACGAACGTGTGGGATGCATATGCTAAGGACCATCCCTGCCAGTAAATCAAATAACAATTTCAAAATATTTACCAGCGGCTTTATTCATGCAAAATCATAGATATTGTTTGTAACAAAAACTAAGGCCAAAAAACGTCACAGGCGTTGCGGCTTTAAGGTCACAAGACGTTGTCGTCATGCTTTATATTTGGAGGGATCAGAAAGTTGTCATTTATAATATTAATGCGTGATTAAATTATATGTATATTTTGTTATGATTTTGTGTTCAGCAAAAAAAAAAAAAAAAAAAAAAAAAAAAAAAAAAAAAAAAAAAAAAAAAAAAAAAAAAAAAAAAACAAAAAAAAACAAAACAAAACAGAATAGGTACGTACTATACAGCTAGATTGATTTGGAAGTTCACGAAGATCTAGATTGTATATTTTAGTTTTTTTCGACAAAAGCTCTGACCATTTCTCGTTTTTTAGTACAATAGATTACTGGTAATATTTAACATTTAAAATTTCTTCATGTTTCGGCATTTATTATATATTTTTGCTTAAAAATAATATAAATATTTTAATGCCAAAATTATTACCTTGGCTTCATACTCAAAAATGCGTTTAAACAAAAAAAAAATGTAATTCCTAGAACAATTTTTATGGGCAATTCTTTATAAAGTTTTATATAACATTTCTACATTTTATTTATTTAAATTAAAAACACAAATATTTCTTTTCTTACAACCACAATCTCAATTTGTAATAAAATACCAAGAAACTTTAGTCATAAAAAATAAGAAAATATATCTACAACAATATCTTCTCAATACAACAACTGCAGTTAAAAGTAACTTAGGAGCAACAAAAAAGAAGAAACTTGAAATTATTAAAATTTATAACTTTTTATTAAAATAGTTACAACTAATAAATGAAAATAAACTACTAGAAAAACAACAATAACGACTATTAATAACAATAAATGAAAAACCTTTTAATTTTTTCTTAAAAAAACAAATAAACTATTTTCTAAATACAATAAAAATATTTAAGGAAAATGTTTAATGAAAAGAGAATTTGTCTGGAGAGTATGATGGTTAAGGAAGTGTTGACAAGAATGTTTAATTTTCTTTATTTCCTGTTCGAGTAAACAAATAATTATACCAAATAACAAATGATAATTATGGCACAAACACAATTTTATAAATAAAATTTACTAGGCTTTTATTAACAACTACAACAACATTATTCTACGTATGTTTGGTGTTATTGTTGTTGCTATTGTTTGTTAAAAAACAATGAAACAGTCAGTCACGTAGCAGCAGTTTGATAGCGCCTCATACTCTAACGCTTTTGATGAGATCTCGTTAAGAATTCATTGTTATTTAGTTTTATATTATTTTTTCGTGTATTTCCGAATTAAAATTGTGGTGACTACCAATGATGACAGTCAAATGTAATGAAAACGAAGAAAAAGAAACAGGTCCTTTTTTCGTTTTTGCTTTTATTCTGAAGGTGAAACGAATAAAGTAACATGGAAAAATAAATGCTAATGTTTATGGATAAAAAAACATGTCTCCTAGACCACCATCAAAGACTTTAGCAAAACAGCCGAAACAATAAATGTGCCTATGACGACCGACCGCCTACCATGATAGATAAATAAATATATAAATACAACGAGGAGCATACAAGTCCCAGATACGTTTTCAATTCATGCTTATACGTGCATAATTCCCAAGTTTTTTAATGGTGTGTTTGTCGTTCATTTGTCTCCAACGAACCAGCCAGCTATTCATTGAACAAAAGCTCTTGCTTTCTTTATGCACAAAGCGTCGAAAGCATTAAAATGTAAATTAATTTAAACAAAAACGACAAGTGTTTTTTTTTAGTTCCAAAAAAAGAGGAATACAAAACAATCGATAACAATACGAGAATGAGGAAAAGGAAATGGAATAGACAAAATAACAATGAGAAGAAACAAAAAAAAGATGCCATCATAAAGTAAAACTACGCAAAGCATATACTGTTAAGAAGAATCCTCTATTTTTAGAATCAGATAAAATACAAAAAGAAATAAAATATTGGTAACATTGTTTAAATAAAAACAAAACAACCTGATTTTATTTTTTCCATCAGCAGCAACAAACAAATCTAAATCTATGAGAAAACATTAACCCTTGATTATCTGGTCAGAAACAGAGAAAATATATTCAGTATCATGAACATGAACTTAAAACAAGAGTGGACAACTATCTAGATAAATATCATGATATGAAAAAGTAATGAAACCAATAAACATAAAACCCAAAACAAGGACGACAACAATAAAAAACATAAAACCGGAAGAACAGGATTTTTCAAAAAGGACACCATCACCACCACCACCACCGGCAGTAGCAAACAAACACACATACATCCTTTTTAACATTAACCCAGATAGTTTGTTATGATAAAAACTTTGAAAACACCGAAAATATACATGAAAATGTATCTAGTGATTTTTGATAAACTGATAAAATGTTGAAAAATAAAACATAGAATTACAAAAAACAAAGAAATATTTAGGAGGTGTTTTCATCTATGATCTCATATCTTGATAAACGTTTTCAAAGTGAGAAAATAAGGCAGGGTGGCAAAATATTAAGCCCATAGTGCAATTTATTTTTTTGCCCAACAAACAAGTTGTAACAAATTATCTGATAATTCTATTTTTCAAAAACGATTACCGATCAAAAAATTTAGATTAACAGCTTAAGAATCAAACAGACAAAAGAAAAGCAACAATTTTGAAGTGAAATCATAGGAAATTGTTGTTTAGGGTTCGGAAGGAATTAACACCTGCAAAGCTGATTTTATTCTAAGAACTTCACAAATATTATGATGGGTAAAAATGCAAATCATCAGTTATTTTGTCAAAGACAGTTTTTTGGGCTCAAAATAAGATTTTTTTTATTTTCTGTTTAAAATTTGCTATTTATTCATAAATATAATATATCACAAAAATGAACATTTTAAAATTGCATCGAGGAGCTTGCCTTTGGAAGCCACACGTAGATATAGTTAAGCAACGTTACGGCAAACATTTCTCGTATACATGTTGTTTATTGTCACTAGGATAAATTTATTATTAAAACAATATGTTACGGATTTATCAGACAAATGTTAGTTGAAAAATCTTTTAAAAAACTTTAATTCAGTTTTAAAGGCCAATATTCGCATCCAATTTTGTAATTTTTTTTCCCAATTCGTGGAAGAATAAAATTATCTATCTAATGTAATTTTACGTAAATCCAAACACCGGACTGTAAGTTAAAGATTAAGTTCCAAAATTTCAAGTATGTCCCACTGTGCATTATTAAGTAAATAACTTATTTATTTTTTAAAGAAATTTTCAGTTGGATATAGGTAACAGCCTTGAAATATCTTTCCAACTGTGGTCTATCAGTAACCAGAACTTATTAACAATGTACATGACAAATTCTGACACGAAATTAATTTAAATAATTATTTTGAGTAAATTCTTTAGAGATATTTCATTTGTTATAAGTCCTTACCATAAACAGGTAGTTATGTATCTTAAGTACTTCTATGTAATGGAAAGGGAATAATTGTAGTTATTGAAAAACAACTACATCAGTAACCGCATACAATTTCGATTTTTCTGAGTTATACTCACTAATTGTTTTCGTATACTATAGCTCTTTGCTCCTTTGAACTACACATAGTTTAGTTAATACATTATGTAGAATTTCATACAATTAAATTGAGTTAAATGTAGTTTGTACTTACTTTGAAATTATCTGAAAAAAGAAAAAAGGAAAATTTTAATTAAAATAATACTTATTTTTTTTTAAATATTTTAAAAATATTACAAAAAAAAAAACTTTAAAATTCTAAAAAACTTCGAAAAAAAAAAAAATATAATAAATTATTTACACTTTTTACTCTAGATATTTGCAAATTAACATTTCATTAACACATTTTTTTTTATTTTATTGCATTTATGCTGCATGCAACATCTTTACGATTTCAACATATTGTTGAGCTTTTTTTAGATGGATATATACGCGTATGTAAGTAAGTTTATGGAAAATGTATGAGTATGTATAACTGTCATACTTAAAGCCTTGTGACAGTGAATAATTAATTTCATCCATTAGTGCACATATTTATGCCATCAACCAGCAAACAAAAATTTCCCAAAGGACTATTAAAAATTACGAAAACAAAAGCAAAAAAAACAAGAACAACAACAGAAAAAAAATTTTAAACAAAATAAAAACTACTACCGGATAAATAAATAAACAAATGGAAAAAAATAATGTATAGTTAAAACTTTATATGCATATAGACTAAAAATATGCAGTCATATAAGTATGTACACATGTGTATATCTATACATACTTACATGTATATACAATTGCATTATAAACTACTACCATAGCTACAATAGAGAAGAGTGCAAAAATTGCACAAATTTTATTGAGAAAATACGCAACAAAATAAAATTTGTTTACAGTCGATCTTAAAAGGATCCTACAAAAGAAATTTTTAACAAAAATATTTTTGTTTTTAAGCTCTTGAATAATAAAAAAAATATTTTTTAATATAAAGTACGCAAAGTTATGCTATTAAAATATGAAATATAATTTTAAAACAGGAGTTTGCTTAAGAATATATTACTGTATGACAATTTCTCTTAAAATCTCTCACACGTGAAAAAATCCATTAGTCTATATCCAAGTCAAAATTATATTAGCTGTGAATCTCAAGATTTTAAAAAAAAATTATTTAATTGTTAAGGAAAAAATCTTTATATAAAGAGTGTAATTAAGTAATAAACATAAAATAATTATTTATTTCAAATTTAGTTCAATGTTTATAAAATATATTAAAAATATGTGAGATTTCAACAAATAAAAACTATAATTACAGCAAAATTGTCACATGATTTAAAAATACGATTTAAGGAAAAATTAGGGAGAAAAACCTTTAAAGATTGGAGTAGATAGTAATAAACATAATAATATTACAGCATTAAATTATCAAGAAGATCTTTTCTTAAATTTTTGTAGGAGAACCTTTAAATAAAAATACTTTATTGCAGGGATTCATAGCATTCATTTGTTACCCATATTGTGTTTAGATAATATTCGTTAATATTTATTTTTTTAATGTTTACCCTTCGAAACTATCAAGCATTTTTTCGATGAAATTTTACGACCTAGATAAAATTTACGACCTAGAAATTATACCAACCGTGAATTTCCGTTTATCTCTAAAACGGTAATATACAAATACTACTTTAGAATGCTTCTTTGTTCTATTCCTTATTTTCTTTTAATTTTCTTTTGAACTTTCATAGTATTTTTTTCGCTAAAAACTATTACCGAATTGGAATCAATTGGGATTAATTCACTACAACAACTAAATAATTGTAAAACTAATACTAAATTAAAAATTCTTATTTTTATAACTATAGGGTATACACGAACATATTTACACATACATATATGCATATTAAATAAATAAGTTGCTGGCTGCTGGTATTGTATATGATGTACGAGCTTACAATGAAAAAATAGCAAACATAAATCGTGGAATTTTTAAAATCAATCAAAAATTCCAATACCCCATAAAAATACACAGACAAACACAAAATATTTTCCACATAAAATATGAGCTAAAATTGCATCAAGAGTGGGTAACATTGGTGTGGACCTTACAACAAAAGCAAGTAAGGAAAATATTTTTATTATTGGTTGTATTGTGTTGTGTTGTGTTGTGTTGTGTTAAGCCTGCTGTTGATAAATAATAGAAAATGCATTGCAATACAATGGACAAGGATGCAAAAAGCAAATACAAACACAGACACACATTTATGCATTCAAACATATGTACTTTTCAAAGCCTCTATAAGGAGCAGACACAAACATGTTGCTTTAGAGGTGTGTGCCTGTATATTGTGTAGGAGAAGAAGGCAGATTGTCAGCTAGTCAGCCAGCCAGTCATTCCGTCAGTCGTTGTTTACTGCTGTAAGCTTCTAGTGAGGGCAGTGGTAATTTAAAACCCCTTGCCAATAAATTTTACACGATGCAATTTAGTATGAATTTTAAAACAACTGGCGCTTTTTTATAACAACTTCACTTTTCCATCTATCCAAACAGCCAGTCATCTATCTGTTCGTCTGTCTATCTCTCATTTTTTGGCGTACTTCAGTTACACGTCTCCCGGTAAAGACATTAACTGACATATGCCAGCGTTTTATGTTGCATTTGAAAAGCGTCAAAATGACAAATCGATGCAACGCCAATATATATTTGAATATGTCCAGAACATACATTGCAGCAAATAACCGCAAAAAAATATTCCTGGTACAACTACTCATACCTCTAACAAAGCCAGCAGCAACCAACAATCACCAACACTCGAACAACAATTGCTACAACTATGTTTAACTCCCTAACAAATTGTTGTTGGGTATGTATGTATATATTTGAAAATGCTCAATAGATTTGTTGTTAAATGATGTTTTTATTTTACAATACTGTTATTTTTTATAGAATTTTGTTGCTGTTGCTGCTGATGTTGCATACGAATTTGTTTTTGTGTATAAACCAATCCAAATAAATAGAAAAACAGACAGTCTTTACCGTCAGTTTGACGTCCTTACATTTAGTCGATTGCATAGACAAAAAATAACAACAAAAATAGTACAACTTTATTGTTGCAGTTGTTTGGTTTTTTATTACTATGAACTCTTTATACTAAATACAAATATGTACAAACATACTCATGCATTTATGTGGTTGCATGTGCATATATTGTTATATGCATCATAGAAATTGAAAACTATTAAAGCAACAACAATAACACGAAGACCAACATCAGCAATGTTTTTGATAGAATCATAAAGTCAAAATAACAATTCAATGCTTTTGCTCTTGTTGTTGCAGCGTTTTCCCTTTTTTGTTTTATTCTTTTTTATTGTATCAAAGGGGGAGAGGTTCAAAGGTATTTTGGGGGAAAAAGGAATAAATTTTGGTTGGAGTACATATAAAATGTTAAACAAGTTTTATCCAAATTGTTTTCATAGAATCTCTCACCCTTTTTATCTCTGAAATAAAAAGAAAACAAAATAGCAACAATGAATTGTTTAGTTTATTGTTGGTTTGTGTGAGTATATAATGATTTTTAATCCTTTGGGGGATCAGAGCAAAAAGACAAACCTAATACAAAAAAGAAACATAAATTAATGTCACATATGAAAAACAATGTCATGAAATGTTTACAAATAGCTTCAATATGCGATTATTACTCAAGTTCATAAAAAATTAATTTGGGAACATCAATTTTAGAAAGTTTTTTTTTTTTTATTAAAAGAAACATGTAAGTAAAGTAAAACCATTTATCTATAAAGACTAACCAGAAATAAAATTGATGCAAATAAATAAGCCAAATGACGTTTAATCGAGATCGAAATTCGGAAACTTAAAAATTATATTTTTAATCCCATTGCATCATCTTCAGGTTGCAGTTATTTTGACGAGATCAGGAAATATCTAGTTATTAGGAATGGTACAGAATAATAATACTCCACACAAATTTGGTGTACTTGCACCAGACTACCAGAGATCACTTTTGCGTAGAGTTAGTTTGCAGTTTTCACTAACACTTACTGATAGTGAAAAATTTTTAACTACAATTTTTACTTTTTAGTGGTAAGTTAAAAAATGCCTGCCTCAATCAGCATAGTTTTAGTGAAAAAATATTTTTTTCAACTAAAATTAATTAGTGATAGTTCTTTTCAGTTCACGCCTAGTGCAACATTTTTCTTCTTCACTAAATACTTTAGTGTAAAATACAACCTTCCATTATTGTTAGTGCAACTTAAAAATTATTCACTAAATTGAAAAATGATCTAATATTTGTATAAACTTTCTTCACCAAATACAAACTAAGGACTAATCCCAATAATTTTAAACTAAAAATGTATTTTAAAACATATATTGTATACAAATATAGTCTCTTAAATATTCGAACTTCCAATAATCACTGCGTAATGGATATATTTTTCAGGTGACCAAAATTTTATCTCTCTAACTTTAGGCTGATGGAATAATGAATCAATTGATATCTCTATATACACAAATATGCTTATAAGATTTCAAACACACACTAAAAGAAATTCTAAATTATATAGTGGTGTTCTAAAACTATTATAAATTTGATAATTACCATCGTAGCTCTCTAAAATTAGTTCATTGAGAAAATTTGTTCATTATAGAGCGATTTAGCGAAAAGCTGAACAGTGGTCTCCACAACCTGGCGTTAAGAACTGAATGCCAATAATGAAGATAAAATTAAAAAAAGAGCTGAAAAGAAAAAGATTCTAAATAGAATAAAATTTATCGTTAAAAGAAACGTATACAATTGTCATGTATTGACCTATGAACTTTTAAATATTTTAAAGATTAAGTATTTAGTGAAAATTTTCCATTTCCAAACCAAAACAAAATGTAGATCCATCTATTGAATATTTCGAGAAAGTGATAAAAAATTTAACATTATTGGTTAAAGTTCACAAATTTAATTTCGATTCCAAAAACTATCTGGATCTAAATGTAAACTTAATATTAGCATTATGTTTAACGTAAAGTAGTGGATGAAAACATTAAAAAAAAGAAATCACAAAATAAATAATTTTTTTTTATATTTCTATGTGATTTGTAAATAAGTATCTTCACTAATATGTGTAAAAAAAATATACCTTGATTTGAATGAATTAGTGGTAAACTGTCAACCTGGGGATTGTGGATTCGATTCAAACAACGAGCAATAGTCTTCGTTACTCTGCTCGGTTAGAATTAGAGTGAAATTTTCAATTGTATTCAAATTATTCAATCAAAAAATATCTTTTTATAATTGCAACAAATTTTTTAAAGAACACAAATTTGAACTTTTTATATTTTTTATTAAATATTTTTTAATTAAGTACAAAAAATAATAAAATAGACTTAATATCTCCATAACTGTCGGTTGTATTAAACAATTACGTTTTCGAGGTATGCTCGAGTCGATTCAAATAAAGTGATTTACCGGCTTAGTTTATACTTAATATTGACGTGAATCCGAATTGACTTAGAAATATCGATCCTCAAAATCTATGAGCATGCTAAATATTTCTGTCTCTTAGGGAGTTAATTTATGTTTAGACATTTATAAAATTTCAGTATGATTATACAAAATTAATGAACTATCGATTGTACAATAGTTTTCATATAACTTTTAGAATTTTTTTTTTTTATTTCCGAAAGTAAATAACAAATAAATGCTGCTTATATAGAGATAATAATGCGTTTCTATTAAAGCAATTTGAAGCTACACTTATTGAAAATTCCAAAGGAAAAAAATATTCAAATGAACAAACAAATACTCACACATGCATAGAGAATAAAAAAAAAACGAAATTTGTAACATTCAACAAAAATTTATTGAAAATTGTAGCAGATTCAATTTCTATATGTTTTTTTTTTATTTTTAGGGAAGTGGGTTGAAATTTGTTTAACTGAACTAAATTGCAATTGCATTTGGTTTTACATTGTCATTGAGTTCTTTTGTTGTTGTTGCTGGTGTAATTGCTATTGTGGCTGAAAATTTTATCGGTTTTTTTTTTTTTTTTTTGTTTTTTTGGCAACATACAAAAATACATTGAAACGAACATGCAACCAAAAGCAATATTGCATTTATGTATATTTTCAACAAAAATGTTTATAAAGAGAAATCAAAAGTTCTACCAAAAGTGGCAATAAACTCGAACATGTAGCATGTTGTTGTGGCACATGCTATGTGAAATCATAGTTTTTTTTTTAATTTTGTTTTTACAAAAAGAAAAAAAACAATTTAAACACATACGAGATGTGAGAAAATTCATTTATCCCCACATATGTATACACATGATGTTTGGCTCACTTGGCTAAAAGATGATGAAAAACACTAACAACACGAGAAAAATTATACCAAGATGTGTTACACCAAAAAAGAAAATGCGAATAAGCTCTTGTTTCCTTTTTGCTCGATTTTTTAGTTTTTATTTATTGTTTTATTTTTTTATTTAAAAAAGGAGGCATTGTGGTTGAATTTGTGGTACCGATATTGCAGCATGTTTTCATTTTTGGGGTAACAATTTTTTGACATATCACAAAAATACACACTTTCCATTCAGCTGCCACTTCTACTGGCGCTACTTTGTTCAATTCTTTTATTTTTATCAAAAATATGGTTGGAATTATGAAAAATGTTTAAACTGATAGCATCCAAAAGTATGTCTTCGTGTTTTTCTTTTTACATTTTCATATATTTATATGAAATTTGCAGATATCAACCCTGAAAGTTTATAAATGGCTTTCATAACAAAGAAAAAAACATATATCGTATCTTTATAATAAAACAGCCAATATGTTTAAGTAAAAAAAAAAAGAAAAAAAATCAAGCTTTTACTTTTATACTGCGTTATTTTCATACGTCATATACCAGCTAAGATATGATGTCCTGTTTACATTTATGTACTCTACACACAAATACATATCTATTTGTATGTATAAACATATAAATTATATTTTATTATTTCATATTTTAAAGGGGAAAGTTTATACATGAAAATAAAAAAGAAGAAAAAAAAATAATAAAAATTATGACTTTATCTCGTTGTGATATTTTTATCAATCAATCTACAGCAAAGAACGAAAACAACAACAAATAATAAAACGACTGGTATAAACAATCATTTTAGATATACAACAAGCAAAGTATCTGTATTTACTTTAAAGAGCTGGTCCAAAATAAAAAATAAATAAAAAGAAAAAAACATTGAAAAAGTATTTGTTGTTGTTGGCCCTACTCCTTTTTGTTCATTCAAAAGAACCCTAATTTGTTTCTAAGAAATAGAAAAAGTACCATGAAAAAAAACAGACATTTTGAAAATTGAAGAAGGTCGTAGCAATCCATCATTTTAATGATATTAAACACAAGCTTTAGGCCTTAATACTACAAAACTTTGACATACACACACACACATATAAATATACACATTTATAGCAATAGATTCACACTTTTTGTTAGCCAGCACATAGACACAAACACTCATCATTTTTGTATGGGTAAAGGCCAAGTGGTTTGTGCCAAAAATAACCATGTAAACAACCCCTTACAATATGCTTCAAACTAAAGTATAACGACCTGCCAAATTCATATGCAAAGTATGAAAAAACAACAATTTTTCTTAAGAGATTTTCTTTCTTAATATTTTCCAAATTGTTTTTTCTTATATTTGTTTTCCTTTTCATTTTTATTTTTTATTATAATACCCTACAAAAAACACTCTATGGTTTATTTTCTGCAAATTTTTTTATGTTTAAAGATTTTATCGAAGGCTTCATTTTTTTTTCTTTTGCTTTCTTTTTTGTCTAACCCTTTTTGCGCTTAATTAAGATTAATTTGAAAAATATTTGGAGATATTGTATAAACGAAGAATATAAAATAAAATGAAAATAGAAACACTCTATAAACAATTTATAGCAGCAACAACATTAAAATCTCAAGTCTATTTTGGCCTTTTGGAAAATATTAACTTTGGCGCCAAAGTATTCCGTTAAGCCTCAGGGGGTAAAGAAATAAAAATTTAACTTTATCATTTGGGAAGAAAAAACATTTACAGAAGGTGACAGAAAATTAAGATACACAAAATTATATATTAGATACCCAAAAAAAAAAAAAAAAAAATATTTACACAATGTTTTAAATGTGAATTTTACTTCCAGGAAGTTATCTGGTAAGTAATGTACATAAGCAACAAAAAACGTTTAATTATTTGGAACTAATTTTCAAAGTTTATATAAATAAAATTTAATTCCTATCGTCATGCATTTTCAAACTTATCGGACAGTTGTTTGGATTTTTTTTCAAATTCATCCCTTTTTAGAGCGAAAAAGTGGGGAAAAACTTACTTTTGTAGTGTTTTGGCAGTTTATATAGTTTTTTAATCAGCAAATTTTATAAATAAAAATTAAATCATAATAAAATCACATATTTGGTACTTTTTCATAGAGGAAAAGGTACCAAAAAGGGTAAAAACCGAAAATTGCAAATAATTCAAACTGAGACAATTTGTAAAAAAAGATATTTATTATATCTGCGCCATTACCAAGCAAATTGGAAAATATTTGGTACTTTTACTTATCAAACCTTATTTACTTATGATTTTTAAAGTAACATTTAGGCATTTAATTTCAAATTTGTTACACTCTTTTGCTAATGACTTATTCCTATTTTATTAGCCTCGACTGTTTGCAAAAGCATGTAATATTAAGATAGATGTATGCTGTCTATAAGTGTCTCTGTATTTGGCAAGCCTGACTTTATGCAAATTTTAACTAAACAACAAAAACAATTTGAATATAAAAGTATAGAGACCAGAAATTGTTGTTGCTGAAGAAATAAAAATTATCTTTTGCAAAAATAAAAAAAAGAAGAAAAATTAAAAGAAAATTGGTAAAACTGACAAAAACACTTCAAATCTTAAAAACTTGGAAATGTTCTTTTATTTGCCATAACATTTTTTATATTTTCCAAAAACAATACTAAACAACAATCATTTTCACAAAAATAAAAATAGACAAACAAATATATAAAGAAATATACTTAGAAACGGAAAGGAACAAAAAAATAAAAGTTGATGATGATGCTAACGGCTAAACATACCTATGAGACATTTTAATAGTCCTTTATTACGAAAAAAATATACTACAAAAATAACAAAAAACAGCAAAATAAACGGAAAGGAAAAACAGGAAATTTGGATAATGCAGCTAAATGTTGTTGAGAATATATACGATGAACAAAAAAAAAAAAAACAGAACGGAACGGAACGGAACGGAAATAAAGAAACGATTTTGAAAAAAGCTGCTTAATTGAACCCAAAAGCATTATAAGCAAAAATCTAAAGTGTTAAAAATCGTATTTTCAAAAAGAAACATTTTATAGAAATTATTTGAAATTCTATAAAGCTACGTTTAATTATTTATAATTATTATTTAACAATAAAGACTTTTTCAACGAGAAAAAATGCAAAAATATTTAGAAATTAATTTAAATGTAAAAAAAAGCATAATTGATGAGTCATATTCAATTAAGGCAAAAATTTTAAAAAATTCTTTTTTCTTAAAAGCAACACTAAATTAAGAATAAATTTGGAAGAGATAAAAAAGATGCTGAAGAAAATGAAATCTTTTACCAGTTAGAATAGTAATATAGTAGAAACAACAAAATAATGTTGGCATATAAAGAAAGACATCAAATAAATTACTTGAGAAATAATTGTTAACTCGTTTGGAAAATTACGAAAATTCTACAGAAAATTTGTTTAGATCTTTTTTTTTTTTCTTGCACAGATACTAACAACAATACTATCATATAAAGGCCTTGAAACACTATATACATACATACATACATACAAACAAACAAACTAATAGAAGGACTCCTCGTTTAACATTAGTTAGTTGCGTTCAACTACACAAAACTCAAAAGCAACAAGACACACAATTATACATTAAAATACAAAACTTAGTAGTTCCCAAAAAATAAACTTTTATTGAGCTGTACAATAGGAAAATTTACAAACTTGACCACCACCATCACCACCTAGAAAAGTACTTCCAAAGAACTTTATTTACATCTTCAACTCGTTTAACCAGTTTTATTGTGTTATTTATGGCATTTTGGAAGTTAAGCTGCTTTCGTAGGTCTTAGTGTTAGCAAACAAAAAAACTAAAGAATCTTAACAATTAACTTTCTAGTCCAATCATTAATGTTAAGGCCATAAAAGATATTTATACTTTTTGTTGAAACTTATTCATTTGTAAGTCTACAAGTGCTTTAGGTTACCCTATTTGCAAGCAGAGTAATAAAAATAACTTCCCTGGATGTTAAGTTCAGGTCAGCATTTTTGGAATATTTCATTGTAATTTAATATTTATTTGAGAGTTAATCCAGTGGGGCAACAGAGGGGAGGAAGAGGCTCAACATAAATGACAAATATATACAATGTACATATTTGGTTTGGTTTGGAAAGGCAGGGAGAAGTAACAAGGTGTGGTTAGTTAATCACAAATTTTAATAATAAAAATAGTTTATTAGTTTCAAAGTTGTGTTAGAGTACAAAAAATCTTTGATGTATTCAAGTTAATAAACAGTATAGGGAAACAGTTTCTTTTAGATTCTGGCGAAGAAAACAAGTCTGCAAAAGTAAATTCCTATTTCTATTTTCTATTTTATTATTTAATGGACTCCTATCCGCTATAAGCAGAATAGAACACGTATTTTATTTGCATTTGTGGTGCAATATTTTTTTAACAAATACATATGAACAAGTACGAAAGAGGTGGATTATAGTCTCGTAAAACATTTATTGATGTGATTGCATTAATAACCGAAATTCAGTTCGAAAGACCCAAATCAAATGTGCAAATACAAATTTCATTGTTGTATCTATTTTTCAGTACCAAACCACCGTTGAATATATACTGCGGAAAATTTGTTGCAATTGCAGTAATGGACCGGTTCCTTCGACACCTAACACATCACCAAAATCCCAATTGCGAACCAGTTGACACAAACACACTAAATTTATAACATACTTGTTAACTCAAAGGCAATAACATAAGTGGCTGATTGGTTAGTGTTGAAGACTATAAACATACGAGTTCGATTCGGTGTGTCGCTACCGACATTAAGGGAAAATTATAAAATAACATTATAATAAAAAAATGTTTAAATTTACCAAATTTTTATATAAATTTGCCTTACATAATTCGACACTTAACATGACCTCTTGAACCATTCTTGTGACCTGTCTCTCAAGAGGTTAATTAGCCTCCTCTAATGACAACCCCATGTAAAAGAAACAGGTTCTTTTCTCTATTCGTAGGTAAAATTATTTTCAATAAAATACCGCTTTTTGAAAAAAACAATAATAATAATAATAATAATAATAATAATAATAATAATAATAATATTATTATTATTATTTTCAAAAAGAACAACATTTTCCAAAAACAAAAAAGTAATTAAAAAGTATGATTTATTTCGAAGTGTTTTACAAGGAATGACAATTTGGAATAGTACCACTTTATACAAACTATAAACAATAAATAAAAGTACTACTTTCAAAATAAGAAAAATTGTTAAAAACGCAATAGAAAATTAAGAAAGAATATAGCAGCTTTTTGTCAATAAAAAACTTTGTACCACGTTGTAAAAAATACTATTTAAAATAAGTAAATAAATAAACAAACAAATAATGTCGCAAAAAAGTACCAATTTGGCGCAAATTTGTGCAAATTTCAAAATTGTTTTTGCCAATTTGAAGTTTTTGTTTTTTTTTTTATTTTTAAAAATATGCTTATATTCCCGATTTTTCACATATTTTAAAAGATTAATAATAGTTTAAGATTTTTAAAAAAATTAATTTGCTTCATCGAAATAATAAAAACAAATTTAAGCTTAAGTGTCCAATTATCTGTATTTTATTAACCACACTTTCATATTCCCCCAACATTATTTAGAAACAAATGTTACAATTTCATCTCTTATTACGCTTACAAAATTTAAAAGAACATTTCCTTTTACAAAATAAACATATTTTTCAATTAACCCTAGTGACTTCATCTTTGTTGAGTAGGGATACACTCTTTCTCTAAATATAAAATAGAAAATTTAAATAATTTTCACATTTCAACTCATCGATTGTTTTGTTTTTGAAAAAGATCAAAAGCAAATAAATTTTGTAACTAACGAGTGTTTTATATGCTAAAAATAAATTTCATTTCAATATTTATTTGGTATTTGTTAAGATATTTTCATTAGCAGTTGTTTTTATTTTATTTTTTCTCTCCTTAACAAAGAGTTTTAGGCTTTTCTCATTTTTCTTGTTTTGTAGGAACTTTTCCCCAGAGTATCCTTTATAAATAAAACTAGTATTTTATTTTATTGTTATGTATGTAACACAATAAAATTTATATTTAAATAAAGACACATATTTATATATTGTCAAACATGAATAAGAGACAAAAGATAAAAAAAAACCCATTCAATTAATCAATTCTTGAATTGGTTAAATAAATAATTATCCAACATCAGAAGACACACACTTGCGCGTGCCAGGGCTTTTATTACAACATCCGGTTGTACGTTTTATGTGTGTTTTATTATTCTTTTTTTAAATAAAGTACCTTTTTGGCTTATTAGTATGAATGTATGTGAAAAAATTTATAGAATTTCTGGTGGAGATTTAAAATCTGATGGAGATTTAAAAATATTGCTATTGAATTTTTAATTTTTTTGGGTGCAACTTTTAGGTTGATTCTTTGAAAAATTACTGAAATTATCTAGATTAAATTTACTTGTCCAAAGGGAAAACTTTAAAATTATTAAGAAAAGTAAAAATAATGTTATGAACATGTGTAAAATACGATTATTTTCAAGCACAATTTGTCAGTTTAAGAACTTCTTAAGAAAACGTGTTTGATTTTTTTAGGTTAGTACATTTTTTATAGAGAATTACTATAAATTTGAAGAAGTGTTTTTAAATATTAATGAGTTTAACCATAAATATACGAAAAAAAAACACAATTTTTAAGCTTTTAATTTTAGATGTTTAATTTAAAGTTTATCTACAAAATAGAAGTTTCGACTATAAAGAACATTATAGTAGAAGTTTAAGTGCTCTATTTTTAGCAACAGTTTTGTAGTGCATGCACTATTTTCTCCTAATTTAAACTTCTCTTTGTTTTATTTAATCTACAAAATTTAATTAAATTCTTATAATATGTTAGCTGTTTCCCAAAAAAAAAAAGTACTTTTGCTTCTTTTTGTCTCAGTCTATATATTACCAAATATTTTTAAGCAAACTCTAAGAAGAATACATATTTTTTATTTTATTATAACATTGTTTTCATAATTATTCTCGTTCTCCTTTATTTAACTATTGTAGTACATGTCTGTTTGACTTTTCTTTCGCCACTCTATGCGTTTATAGCCCTCTCATGCAAATGCATACATAATTCCCAAAACAATGGTGAAATGTTGTTTCAACGGCACTATTTATAACCTTTTTCCTTAGTTTTTCTTCTTTTTTATTATTATTATTGTTGTTATCTTAATTTATAAACTAATTACTTTATAAGATACACTCTTTAAGGCAAACATGCATACAGACAAACATAAAGAGAGACAACGGACTCAGTGACTAAAAGACCGAATGCCATACAACTATTAACAACAAAAAGCGAATTATAAATATTTCTGTCAGTGTTTATTACAACTCCCTTTATTTGGAAAATTTCGTTAGTTGGAATATTAACTTCATACATACACTATGTATGTAGATATTAATGCAGACATACGAAGTGTTTATAAATGTCGTGCTCTTAACGCAATTTTACAACACCACCGCCATTTATTCATACTTATAGTTAGTTAGTCAGTCAGTCAGTCTGTCTGTCAGTCAGCCAGCCAGCATGGGAAACAACAACAACAACTACAACAGAAATAGTGGCATAAGGGATTTTCCAGACATTACGTCTGCTGTTTATTGCTAATAGCCTTTGTTTAACATTTCTCCATCGTTTTCATTTTCATATCACAAGTTGTCTTAAATATTTATGTTTGTATGTGTGTATATGTAAAAAAAGCTTGTAACTCTTAAATTGTAATAAAACTAAAATACATATCCTTGCTGCTGCCACTGTTGGAAACATAAAAATAAAAATGAAACAAACAGACATCAACATTAAATGATCTATATACATATAGACTACCAACCATCATTAAAATAGGGGGGCCAAATAGTTAATGCTAAATAACTTAAAATATTTTATGACTTTAATTAAAATGCACTCAATTAAAAACAGTCCAAACAATTTACTTACGACTCAGTGTAGAAACAGGTAAATTTAAGATATAAAATATAGAAAAGAATCCTACATAGTCGACTTTTACATTTTATAAAGTGAACAAATTTTAAAGCTTTAAAAATTTAAAGATTTTTTTAACTTTTCTCAATTTTTATTAAATCACACCCTTTTTCATTTCTCGTTGTTATTAATGCACGTCTGAATGTATGAGGGGTCATGGGTTGCTCATCATTTTTATAAGATTTGCCACATACGCACAGTCTTACTTACATACACACACACACACACACACATATGTACACACTTACAACACACCATATGAAGATGTGTAAAAGCTTGTTTCCTCATAACGGTTTATTGTATTCTGTAATGTGGCTGCCTGCAATGTGCTTGAATGCCACCACATTTTACTGACATTATGACTTTCCACGATGATATTTATAGTTTATAGTCTTAAATAACAGGAAAAATCTTTAGTAATGGGACCAACTAAATTGTTATATGCATAATTGTGGTAAGTTAAGTTTGATTACCCACAAAAATTCTACAAATTAATTTTTCTATCAATTTCAAAATCATGCGAAAACCTAAAAAATTCGTATTTTATGAATTTTTAAAATTCAGTCATTACGTTGTATAAGTTTTACTTTCAAGGTGTAGTAATGCAAAATACATTGTATTTTGTAACATATATGCTTAGGGATTATCATTATCAAAAAATGCATTCGGTCTACACCTGCACTTATAAAATGTAAAAGTTTTAACCGGAATAAGTAAGAAATTTTATAGTTTTCCTTAAATTTGCAAGATTGTCAAGTACTAGAACAAAACTGTAAAAACACATCATTTTTAAATTGACATATTAACATTCCAATGTCTAAAAAATCTTGACAATCAAGTTTATTCGGGGTCGTCGGACAAACTTCAAATACACTTCCAAAACATAATTTGGCAAGCGCTGAACAATATTTTACGACAAAGTTCTCATAGCTTTGCATCTGAGGAATCTCCCAAACGCTGTAATAATTTAAGATGTTGCTCTTTTCTATCATATTATGGTTTTAAGTTTATTAAACAACAAATAGAATTCAATATTATTGATAAATGATTGCAGTACGAAGATAATAAGGTTACGAAACTTGTAGTGGTTTTCGACAACTATAATTTAGTTGACTCAATCATATACTCCGTTGAGACCATTTTATTATTAATTCATCTCAAAAAAAATTAACATTATCTATGATTAAATTATATCCTTTGTTTCTTTGGTCCCCTTAAGTTTAATATATAACTCTTTTTGCACCCACTAATAGAATGCTAAGCTCAAATAAGAGCAAGCATTGGTGGCAGTAGTCATAATATCAGCAACACATCTAAAGCTTTGATGAGAACATTCATAACAATGTCAATGGTTCACATACCATTACCAAAACACCCAATACCACACCACATACAGCAACAACAACGCTGCAACATCAACAATAGCAATAGTGTAGTATAGTGTTTTAGAAACAGCAAACCAGCTACAACGACAGCTGTTGTTATTTGCAATTGCCGACGTTTTTGTGGCATTTGTTTCTTTTTTTTTCATTTTTTTATATTATTCATTTCACCAACACACACATAGGGGTAGAGAAATGTATTGTTATTTTCAAAATATATGTATGTTGCAAGCAATATTGTATTCATGCTGCTAGCTGATGTTGCTTGTTGTATGCTTATATGTATGGCTATGTTGCAAGCAATGTATTTTATATTGTTTAGATGGGTGTGTTTATTGCATTTTATTAGTATCTTTCTATCTTTTCTTTGGTTTTAATACAACAACACATTTTGTTGCTTTACATATGAATGAACAAAGCAGTCAGCAAGCAAGCAATATCAAGATGATGGTGATGAGGTAAAAAAGGATGTTTTAAGTGGGTGTTGTAGGTGTTGAGGTTTTAATATAAATTGTATTTAGCGTTTGTTATTTCCCAGATACACATACTCACATAAACATTTACACTCAAAGGCATTCTCATGATACACTAATATAACTTATTCATGCCCCATGGTAGAGACAGAGAACGAACAGTTATATAACATTGATACAGATCCAGTTAAATAGTCTGTGGAAAAAGCTTTAGGAGTTGTGACATGGTATTTCTTTTAATTTAAATTATTCCTCTTTTTTTGTTATTGTTTATCATTGTATTCTTTTCATTGTTTATATTGTTGTAGTGTGGTAGTATATGAGAGTTGTTTTATTTAAATGCAGCAGTTAGTCAGTCCGTCTGTCTGTCTGTCTTTTGCTTATACATTCAATACATTCAAATTATGAAAATGCAAATATTGTACATTTTATTTTTATTTATATATTTTTCCTCAACAAAACATTCATTCATTGTTTAATAAAGCAGGGTGGTGGATTTTCCTGCATAAATTTATTCAATATGTATTTGTAAGAGATATGTGTATATGTGTGTTTGAGTCTGTGTGTATATATAAATTTAATATTTATTAGCCAACAAATGAAGCATATTTACCATTTGAAATAATATGTATACCCTCGAGAATCAGAGTCTGGTAATAATGATATTAAATAATTTAATTAATTTAATTTGAACTTTCAAGGGTTTTTTTCTTCAATTTTTTTTTGTTATATTCCTATGAGCTGCTTTATTATTCAGCATAACAATAGTAATAATAACTTTAACTTCAAGTTCACTTTTTATTTAATTTTTTGAAATTGTATGTATTACGGACAAGATGGGTGGTGGTGGTCGAGACGCTTAGATATGTTCTTATATTGTGTTATAACATCCAACCCCTAAAGGACTAAAAAAGAAAGGATGTTTATATACTCTCTCGTTTTCCTTTCTTTTTTTTTTAATAAAAACTCATAACTAGAGTAATAATAGAGTGTAGTTGTGTGCGTATGTAGAGTATTTGCTTTTAAGTTTAAATTCAACTTTTCCACTACCAAAAGGCTTTTTTCTAAGGCCTTGAGGCATAAATACTCTTTAGAGAAAAAGTACTTTAGAATGTGCAATTTATACACTATGTACTCGTTTAGATATGTATATGTATTTGTGTATGAGTAAACATATGAAGGCAGATCGAAATGATAGCTCTACATTTAGTTCGATACACTATTTAATACAAAAATCAAGATTTGACTAAATGTATCAAAATGTAATTTTATTAAATTGATAAATTTTAACAAAATTTGTATATTTTCAAAATTCTACCAAATTATTGAAAATTCAGAAAAATTTTGAACATTTTTTTATCTTAATTAATTAACAAAACTAACAAAATATACAAAAATTTACAAAATTTTCAATTTTTAAGTTTCATCCATAATATAACTACAGAAGGTATAATCTTTAAAAATAATGTTCTCAATTTTATTTACCCTGAAAAGACAGTCATATATAAAATAGAACAAAATGAAAACAGAACGACACCATTTAAAACCAAAAACGGTATTAATCATCACAATATACTATAAAAAAATGATCGACGATAAAAAAAAAAAATTTCTTATAGAAGCATCAAAGTTTTCTGCTATAGAAAATTTAATTGAATTGAAGATTTTTATTACAGAAAACTTGATCACAGATTTACTCATAAAATCTCATCATCTCACAAAAACTTAAATAAATTGAATTATTTGTTATAAAAAAATTAATAAATTGATCAGAACAGTTGATCGAGAAGACATTTATCGATGATTTTTCTTAGAGAAAAATTGATTGAAGACTTCAATTTTCACGAAATGTGTTTAATAAAGTAATAGTATAATGTCTAAGCTAATAGTACAATACTATTTATAATGAAGTCATTAGTGATTTTATTTCTATTGCACTTAATCTATAAAAAGTATATCACATCTTTCAAGTATAACTAAAAAATATTTTTATAAACTTCTAAGATTATCCTCGTATCTTCATATTTGCGTATGTAGTATTTTAAACTTAATAGAGTTGAGGAACAATAATGAATATTTTTATTTTTTTTTTTTTTTTTTAATTTTTTGCATTTTTAGCTTTGTTAACTATTTGAGTATGTAGTTGTGCAAATAAAGAATAAGCTAAAAGAACTGCAAATGTGCTACTACAGTTGTCGGGATATATGGCTCATAACAAGACGAATTTTAAAGTCAGCAGCATTGTAAACTAAATATGCCTTGGCTTATTGTTGCTGCTGACATCTTTTGATATCATTGTTGACAATGACACACTCATGTTGATGGTTGCCATTGATATAAACGTACAAACGCATATACAGAACTAATATAAACCAAGGAGAGAGAAAGACAAGTTATAAGTAAAAATATAGTATAATCATATATTTTAATACTATATAGAATAAGTTAAAACTTCTTATATGTACATATGTATATAGAACACATTGTTCTCAGCGACAGTAATATCAAATAACAGCAGCAAAAGCAACAAAAACTACAAGATCAGCAATGGAAGTTGCAACAAAATATAAGAATAAAAAGAAGCAATATGAAGCAATTCGAAGCATGTGCTCCCATTGTTTGCGTTTGATATTTAACGAGTCACTTAAAGAAGTTTAATGCCAAGTTATTATGTTATTAGTAAACATAACAAACTACTTTTAATTAAATGAACTAAGTTGCAGCAGCAAAATATACTCTTAATATGGAAAAAAAATCAAATAAAAATGAGAAAAATAGATAGAAGAAAATATTAACAACAATAAGAAAAGTTTTCTATTCTTTACGTAAGAAGCGACCGACCCTTTTACAACCCCAACAGGATTCTTTACTACTACGTATATCCTGGCCACAAACAAACAAACAAACAAACATAAGCAACAACTACAAAAAACCAAAGCTTTAGATTTTGTTTGTAGGGGAAATACAAACTTTCTGCTGTTTTTTTCTAACATCAACTCTTGCTCTTAGAAATATATTGTATGTTAAGAATATGCTCGTATATTTTAACCAAATAATTTTGCTTGTTTCTTACACTATAGGGAAAATTATCACAAAATATATTGTTTTTTTGTTTTTTATTATTATTATTTTTTTTATATGTATATAATTTTTCCAACTTCAATTTGAACTGTGTTTGTGATTTTATTTGTGGCAGTAGTAAACCGTAGTGGTCTTTTAGTTTTTTTTTCTTCTTATTGTCTATCAAAGTGTTAAAATTATTAGACAATATTAAGTTTGGTAACAACATTGTTGTATATAAACTTTACTTCAAAATTCGATAAAAAACTACTAACAAAGTTGTGGCTGGTGATAAGAGCAAAGAGAGAGAAGAAAAAACTACTAGTAACAACAAAAAACAAAAAGTCCATTCGAAAAACAAATTAAAAAGATAAAAGTGAAAAAGTTTGTTAGCAAAAGAAATATGAATTAAATTTGTTAAAGATAATTAAACAACTTGAATATCTGAAGTGATTTTATCTGTCAGAAAGAGAATAAAATAATCAAAAGTAATTTAAGAGAAGTTTTAAACGTTTTTAAATGAGAGTTTCAACGAAAAATCATTCAAATATTAAAGGCGTTAGCTGTTATCCAAATGTCTCGAGTAGTTTGGTTGATAGTTTGAAATATTAAATATGTTAATATTCTTTAATAATATTAGCTTACAATTTAATTCTTTAATAAGAATTCATTATATTGAATAGTAGAACTATCATCTAAAAAAATTCTAAATTAAAAAAAAAAACTGAAGGAAATGAAATTTTTGTAATTAATAAGCTCCTGTTATATCTACTTGTTGGTACTTTACCTAAGTTTCATTGATTGCTAAATAGCATATTAGCTTGAAATTTTGTTTAATTAATTCTTCTGCAAGTGCGGAAGTGCCTGCTTGTAGCTACTACTTTAGGACTTTTTTATTATAGTAAGATTTTTATTATAGTACTTTTGTATATATTTTTTGTTTATATATTTTATATGATTTTTATAAATATAACTTTATATTTATATTTTATTTAGGCTATTGCTTTTCTAATATAAGTTCATTGACCGTAAAGACGCTTTTATATTACTTGAATTTTAATAAATAAATAAATAAATAAATAAATAAATAAATAAATAAATAAATAAATAAATAAGTAAATAAATAAATTAATAAAATGTGAAAATCTTATGAACAATCTGTTAGAATCACTAGTTTACCTTTTGATAGGACCACACATCTACAAGAAAAGTAAATTAAATTGTACGTTAATTGAAGGAACATTGTATAAGGAAAATAAAAAAGTGATTAAACGTAGCCTTTAACTTTGAGATACTTAATGGTTTCACTATTTCTGTTATCTATTATTGTCTCAGAAGTTACTTAACAAGTGGATGCATTTCCTGAAAGTTTCCTTGGAGACTCCACATTTGTTTAAACCTTGCACTCTAGTTCTCGTTTTGTCCAAATATGATTTAAAGATAGCACCAATTAAACCAGACCTGGTCAATTGTCTGCTTATTTAGAGCCATAGTGGTTTCGATATATAGGAATCCAAATTATAATACTGTAATGCAAGCAGCTTAATCTTACGACGTGTGGCTGGTCAATTTAAAAAACAGTATGAAAGTCAAAATCCGAGGACATAACAAAGACACGTTGGCCAATACTTAAATTTCATGTTGCTTCAAAACATTTTCATTCTCTATTTGCTCTTGGAAAAAAATATGTATTCACAGTACCTTTAAACTCAATTTCGAGAGGCGTATAGTCAGAGGCTACTGTATAAGGGTATCAAACTTAGTATCCTTTCGTGTCCATGTATTCTTGATTTCCTAAAGTGTTAAATAATGTCCGATGCCAAAGAAGGAATAGTACGAACTATACATGCAATATTAATAAACGAATCTTTGAATTCTATATCATTGATTCAATACATATCTTTTACTTATCGCGGTTTACAATACATGTATATTGCATCCTTATATGAGAATAGTCCGTCCGATTGCTGTTTTTAGTATTTCATAGCAGCAGTCATTTTAGCAAGTTAAACAGCATAACATCGCCAACACTCAAGTTATACATCTGGTTGCAGAAATTTTAGAATTCGCTTCGTAAACACAAGTTAATAATTTTATACATTACAATTAGGTGCCAATAGAATATAATATGATTTTTACAAATCATATTTTCACTCGACATCTGAATTATTTTGCCATATTTTTCACAGTTCTCCTTTAATAAATCCGTTTAGAAATTTCTATTTATTATTTTTTATTAATTTTATAAAAAATAAACAAAAAATAAATCCATCCATTATGATTAATTAGCTTTTAAACTTAAAAGTAATTTTCCTTCCTTTCTTAATTCTCTAACCGCTAACTTAAACTTCTTGTAACCCGGTAATAAGGGCGTTTTTAGCTAATTAAACTAATGCAAAAAAAGGTGGCAGGTCTAGATTTTGTCTTGATTAAAGATACTTTTTTTTTTGACTTATTAGTTCGCCAAGTAAATAATCTCTTAAGTAAAATCATAAATACCCTTTTTCTTTTATCTCACACCGAACTAAAACGATACACGAGTTGTATGTTTTCGCCCAAAAAAAAGTAACAAACATTTTTAAAGAACCCTCAAAAAATGATACGTTTTCTAAGATAACCCCAACAATAAATGGATAGAAATAAAAACAAACTGAAAATGTTTATCTGGGCATCTCTGCCATTATAAAATAGCACTGAGTTTTTGACTTTTATTTAATCAACGCAAAAGAAAATTAAATAAAATAAGAAAGAAAGAAAGAAAGAAAAAAATAACGGAAATGACATCCTAATTGTAATGGAATCAAAAAACAAAATAAAAGTGTTCTCATCTAGATGCTTTTTAATATCCTTTTACTGGCTCCATTATACCCCTCCCTCTGAATTCTTAACACTTTTCTTGTACAATTCGAATTGCTATTGTTTTTGAAAGGATTTTTTTTCAAATGATACAATGATGATGGCGGCAACATAACAATGATGATGATGGAGATGATTGTGGTTTCTTGAGTTAAAAAAAGGAGGTGTTTGTGTTGTGGCATGTTTTGCTAGACATTTTCCTAAAACTTGTAAAGCTTTTGTGCAAATATCAACAAAACCAAAAAATTAAAGCATGAAATGAAAGAAAGAAAGAGCAAAACACAAACAAATAAAACTACAACAAAGACTTTCTATTTCTATTTTTTTTTTTTCGAATTTTTTTGAAAAGGAAAAACCACAAACACCACAGACAAAACGGCAATTAAGTGACATTTTCTTTTATATTTAGTTTTCTAATTTTTTTATTATTTTCTCTAGTTTCGTTTTAAGTTAAAAAAAGGATAAGATACATTAAATAGGTTTCAATTGACTTTTTTGGTTGTTTTACACACAGCTTTTGTATTGTTTTATTTTACATGTATTTTTTGTGTTGTTTCTTAAGAAACATTTAAACAATATCACGCATTTATCGCATTTGTTTGTTTCTATAATTAAAAAACGTTTTTTCGCCACTTTTTCGTTCGTTTGTCCTATTTTTTATTAGAGCGCTAAAAAAAGCGTTGGTGCTGTTCTTTCGTTTTGCAGAGGGTTTCAACTTTAGTCCTTTTTTGTTAAGTGCGACAATGATTAAGTGTCCTTATTCCTTTTTAAGTTTTATTTATTTTGTTTCATTTTATTCTTTCTTTTGTAGATATTTGTTAAACAGGCAAATTTTAATAAAGTGATTGTTGTTGTTGTTTTTAAGAATGTGTAAAAATTATATTAAAAGTCTATATTAATCGTTATTGCTAATGTATTTTAGCTTAATTTCTTCAAATTGTTTTTGTTTTCCTACTTTGTTATATTTCTTGGTATTTAAAAGAAAAAAAAAAGGATTCTAATACTTTTACTGAAAAGGGGGACATTTTAAGCCACCAAAATTACACTTGGCTACACACAACATTAAAAGGATTAAATACTGAAAAAGGGTTCGTCCTTTAAGATGTTGCCTTTTTAGAAAAAAAAAAACAAAGCTAAATGAAAAAATTAAACGTTGGAAAAACATTTTTATTTAGCAAGTTGATGGCTTCTTGTTTATCAAGTGACAAGGTTAAATCTTTTTATTTACAATATTGTGGTAAAAGGTTAATTATGCCGGCCAAACATTTTTAGATCTAGTCAATATTTTAGGATTTATCTACAACTTCTATAAATTTGTAGTAATATTTCGTAGAAGAAAATGAAATAGGTTACCAAACATATATATATGCAACAACAAAAGGCGAAATCAAATAATGTAAATAAATCATAAGGATTATAAATTTCCTTGTCTAATGACAGGACACGAAAGTATTCCAAAAACATTTCTAAGTAATTTATGACAAAAATATATTTAATTATCTCTAAATTTAGTTAATGGTTCATATCATATTGAATAGTAGAATAAAATACATTAGGGTATAAATACTAAAGTATCCAATTAATCGGGCATTCGAGGTTTTAAGTTTATCGGTTAAAAACCGATTAATGTCAAATTATTCTATTAACCGAATTGTTTTAAAAGTACATATTAAACATATAAATAAAACTATTTATAAAATTTAATCTATTGGAATAGTTACTTAGAGACTTAATGTAGATAATATAGTGCCACTCTTAATAGATCTCTCACCCATTTGTTTCAGATATTTGGACTTTAGGCATACTACTATAAATGTTATTCGAATTCAAAATGAGTATTTTTAATATAACTGTTTTTATTTTCTGTGTAAGAATTATATCTTGTTATAAATATATTGTCATGTTCATAGTCTTATTATTCTTGTATGATACAAAGGAAATAATATTGTCACAAGTTCAAGAATTTATAAAATTTTAATCTTTCAATGTCGCATTTTCTTTAAAATCTCTTAGTAAAAAAAAA